>CM032625.1:25967535-26207535 GCA_019097785.1 Fraxinus excelsior | reverse complement strand
TATAAATGTAAAGTATGATACGGGAGTTAAATATGCAAGTTTGATAACTTAATTCAAGTATAAATATAGCACAATATAAATGGAAATGTAAAGTAAAGTGCGGTAATATAAAAATAATAAACCGATTTAATGGGGTTCGATACACAATCTGTTCTACGTCCCTGTTACCAAACTCTCTGTCACGAGCAATGCCAAATGCACTATAATGGTAACTTACAAACAAGAAGTACCAATCCTTAAGTGACTTTCAAACAATGAGCACTTATCCTTGACTGACTTACAACAAGGAGCACTTATCCTTAGGTGACTTACAACAATGAGCACCTATCCTTAACAACAATTGAGTTTTCACAAGACTCTCGAAACCACTAAGGTATAAATGATAATTTTTCAATTGAAAAAACTCTCTTAACAAATGATATAATCAAGTCAAGTATTAGAGAGTTAGGTAAACACTTTCAATAGATAGCAAGTAATAAAGCTCAAGTGTCAATAAAGAAAACTTTGATGAATAGTTGATAATGAAGTAGTTTGAGTTTTGTATCCAAGTTTTCTACCAATAATCTCTATTAACAAATAATACAAGTTAAGTATAAAGAGATATTTTCACTTAAATCAAAGTGTTGGCAAAGAAAACTTTTATCAAGAATGAAGAATATATGAAGTTGTGAAAAATTCTTTGCAAACGAGAAATCTTGATAAGATGAATGAAATAAGTTTAATCAATCAAGAAATTCTTTTATAATAAATGAAATAGAATTTAGACTCAAGTAATTTCAATGATTTTCAATAAATGAGCTCTTACAAATCTCTTGTAAGTTGGTGGAATTGAATGCAAAAGAAATGTATATTTATAGAGAAAAAAAGAGACACTCTCGAGTAAGTCAGTTGACCAACTTTCGGTTGATCAAAATATAGTCGTTGCAAGATTACCGTTGGACTTTTGGTTGACCAAAAATTTTTAGTTGACCAAATTTTTTTTTTTAAAAAATCTATTTCATATTATGAATGAAAAGTATTTTTATGCAAGTGATGAATTATGAAAATAATTTGAGCATTACATTTAAATTCCATTAAGCTACTTCTAAGCTCCAATCTTCAAAGTTCTTGTTTTTGTCCTCTTCGAGTCTCATTTGATTGCTTATTCTTCAGTGGATGACGATTTGACTCTTTGAGTGCTTAAGAAGATATATTCATGAAAAACTCAACAAACAAAACTCGTTAGAAACATAAGTTTATTGTTTATTATAATCAAAACAAGTGAAGCTATATTAAATCATAGGTCAACAAATTTCACTCCGCAATTGAGTTGCTTTCTAAGGGCTACAACTTTGCTTTAGATATCATTTTCTAATTCGAATGTTTGCTATGTTAAAAATGAATCTCAATATGAGGCTGAGAATTCGGAGCATAACTTTTTCGGTTGAAAATTGATGTATGATCATATTTTTCCTATATTTCATCCTCGACCACACACACACACACACACACACACACACACACACACAAATAAACAAATTTAAGAAAAGAAAACACATAAACAAATTCATTTAGATAGTTTGCCTTCATAGCTCATGATTGAAAATATAATATCAATTATGAAGCACATTAAAGCTATAATGCAAAAGCTAAATTCTCACATATTCAGTGCAAAATGGATGTGTATATGAAGAGTTAAGTGCAACACTATACAATAATAAGTTTGTCCAATTCCCGACCTTAAAACTTAAATATTTCCTTACTCCACTTGTGCGATTCACACACCTCCAAACTTAATTTATTTTCACTCTTTTCCCGAGGGCGTAATCTAAGATTGGTTTACAAATCACTACTCCTTCCTTCTCTTGTTTGGGTAGATACTGATTGCAGTTTACATAACAAATGAGAAATCTCCTTATTTTTTACTATATCAACCTCCAATGATCAATTAAATTACTAAGCCATTATCAAAGGTGTAATCCTCTAAAACAAGTGTTTGGGGCTTAATCAAGACATGTGATGCATCTTCTATTCTTTAATCTATTTTATGTGCGCATGTCTGTTCATTAAGCTTTCTAAATGACCCCATAGCGAGTTTTAGGTCGATGACTCCTAAGTCAGATCGCTTTAGGGTATCAAGTTTTAAACCCTTAAAGGCTTGATCACTCGAGTCATAAAGGCTACAAAGAAACGTTTCACAATGAGATTGTTAAAATTGTCCTCATATGGATCTTTTAAGGTAACTTCACAACAGTTTTTTTTTCCTTTTATGCAGTGATTAGTGCAATACCCCTTAAAAAACACTCATTCTCGAGAATTTACCCATAAATCAACAGGTCAACCACCCAAACATTCTAAATTTGGTTTAAGGATATAATATTGTTTCGGGGTTGTTTGGATTTAGCATCTAAGTTCTCTATTTCAACCTATAAACATGGATCAACCTATTCATGTACAATGCTACAATCAAGTCGCGTCCATAAGTATCTCACGTTTTGCATGAATAAACAAAAAAATTTAACCAAAACACATAACATATCTATGATCCATAAAGTAACACATGTCATTAATACTATACATCATTGCCGACAAGGTTGTCTAACTTACATAAGCATGCAAAACAAAAATAAAAACAAATTATTTTTATTCTTTTTATTAAACATGCACACAAATCACACATAATAATAAAAAATAAATATTAGGCAATCAGATAATTTATAATACACCCCCAAACTTAAATTGAACATTGTCCCCAATGTAAAATTAAAAAAAAGTGAGGAAAACTTTTCTGAATTATCTGCATTGTCTATGATGTTTTGGTACTTATGATGCTGAATTTGATGGATGTTTGTCATACTTCTCCCCCAAACTTGAGATTTATCCTATTTTGTCATTGTCAATGTTAGTTTGAGTGTGTCACAACGTCATGTTCCTGAAAAAAATAATCAAATATTAAATATATGAAGCAGTTACTTAGCTCAAATATCTAATAACCAACTTAACTACTCAAGAACCTAGGAAAAGACAAGATATGGATGATGATTCCTAAATAAACTGTAAAATAAACTAAAATATTATATAACTCGAAAACAAAATAAATAAAAGGGAAGAAAGCTTGGATTGCCTTCCAAGAAACGCTCCTTTAACGTCATTTGCTTGACGTTGGCAATCCGCATCATGGAACTTTGAAAAAGCTTTTGATGCCTTGCTCATTTTTCTTCTTTTGATTTTGCTCCACTCTTTATTATTTTTCCAAACTTCAACATTATCCCTTTCAATGTAATAGGATTTTTTCATTCCATCCAATTCAAACTCAACAACGTAAACTTCGACTTCCTCATCGGATTTAATTACAAAATCAATTTCTATACAATCAATGAATTTGAACAAATGTACATTGCTTTCATCTTCATTGATTTCTATTTCTTCATTCAGTTCCTTTGTGATCAAGTTGTCATTCATTTTAAGCTCCTCTACGATCTTTGAAATTTCTTCGAATTGACTGATTGATCCGACACATGCAATGAGAAGTCTTTATTTCAACTCTTTCAAGTGGATTGTATTTCTACCTTTCGAATGCATTCCAGTAACTCCAATCTCCGATACATATGTTGCGCTCTTCCAACTTGACAAGTTTATTTAGTACTATGCAATTACCCTTTCATTCAACAGGGTAGACCATTTCCCATAAGTACGATATCCTCATCCTAATCCACATATACATAATCTCCTAAAGGCACGTAGTCTTCGTCAGATTTGTCAATTGCTTGTTTTCGACATCTTAAATATTGTATAAACCCTAGAAGATTTATCGTACAGGAGTCGGTGCGTGAATGCAAACAGTATTCAGTATAATGCATCTCATAGCAAAGCTGACAAAAGATATCTTCTACAAGCACGTAGTTTTTATCCATGTCGAGATTACTTATTGCAATTGTTTTGCTGTCTTACCAATGTTAAAATAATGTATATAGTATTTAATAGTACTTGAAAAAGTACTAAAGAGATCAGGGTAGGTAGTCAAGTTAACAAAATAAAAAAAATCTAAATTAAAACAAAGGCTAGTTGGTAATAATATTAGTAAAAATCAAATAAAACAATCCCCAACAACGGCCCCAAAAATTTGTCACGCGTTTTCTATAACATGATTTATACCACCAGTGTATGGTGTTACGTTTTGTAATATAATAATGGAGTTAGAGTGTTGAACCCATAGAGATTGTAATTCAAATTTTTATTAAGTACTATAATTATATAACCTCTATTTTATTTAGATGAATGAATTTTATAATCAATGTTTTTTTAAAACTAATATGGTGATGAATTCAACAAATAAATGCAAGATATAATAATAATCAAGTGGGGAAGCCCAGGGTTAATAATAATCTAATGAAAATACTAAAACCCATATAAATGACATAAGGAAAAGAATAGAAAAACTAGGATGTAGATCTTCAATTTCTTCTTTGTCTTGTTCTTGAAACTTTTGATTTTTTCCTCCTTGCCTTCTTGAAGAATTATGTTGAATTTCCTTTTGCCTCTTGAACTATTTCCCTCCCTAGAATTAGATCTTAAGGGTTGTATTTATAGTCTTTTGAAGTTTTGGAAGGGCTGGAGTCGTGTTGGGTCAAGAAAAGAGTCAAAAAAGCAAAAACCCTTTTTCTCGCACAGCGGTGCCTCGATACCACAATTGTGGTGCGACAACACCCAGTTGCTGTTTAATTTCAGAAACAGTGGCACTGCGGCGCCCAATTTCGGATGAAGATGTTGTACTGTGCTTCCATCAGTATTTTTATCATAACATTTTCTCCTAATATCCGATTGAGATGATTCAAGATGCGTTAGAAAGATAACTCTAAGGGCTACAACATTGTTTTAGATATCATTTTCCAATTCGAAGGTTTGCTATGTAAACAATGAGTCTCAATATGAGACTAAAAATCCTAAGTGTAACTTTTTCGGTTGGAAATTGATGTGTGATCATACTTTACCTATATTTCATCCATTTGACTTTTTTCTTCATCCAATTGACTCATAGCACACTCGAATCTTCATTGTGAGGTTCGATACAACTTTAGAATATTTTTACTTTAGTCTCCGAACTTTGGATCTCTTACAATTTAGCCACCTTCTTCAATTTTGCAAATTTTTGCTTATTTTCTTCATTTTAATCAACATATATCACAATACCAAAACACACATTAAAATGCTCTAAAATTCATAGAAATTAGTTAAATATCAAGTTTAGATGATGTCTAAAGTATGAGTGAAATACACTCATCATACTCCAATCTCTTCCGAGAGGTGGACCATGCTAAGTAGAAAGCAAACAGTGGAGAAGAATTATGCTCGGTTAAGTATTTTATGATTTTAGTAAAGTACGCTAACTCATTTATGTTTTTTTAACAATTTTTCTTTTTCTTTTTCAGAGCTAGCTACAAGATAGCTCAAGGACGCTTATTAGTGGTTTCAAGACATCACGACTTCGGCAGGTTGGTTCGCCGACAATGTAAGTGTAATATCGCACTTGTTATTTTTATGTATACATAATTTTTTGTTTATTAAATTAAATAACCCACTCTTTTTTATTGGTGTTTCTTGTTGTAGCACATCAACCTGAATATGGACTTGATGCGCATTCAGACTCGAAGATAACTGAGATCATTTGGCATTCCTGACTGAGTCATATTGAGCACTAAGGTCCTACATACAATTACCATTGAGTATCAGTCACTCAAACTTATGGATAATGAGTACATGATGATTGCATATATGCTCGAGTGGGTCATAGGGATGTGACCGAGAGTTGGAGAAAAGTCATGGACGGGGTTGTAAGCATATGTACATTCTAGTGATCACAAATCGTCACCATTTTTTACTGTGGAGATCGTATTTGCTAACTCCACTATATATATGTACAACTCTGATCATACTTGTATGACAGGGTCAGCTTGAGCTTAAATTGGAGCCAGGACTGTGATCGTTCCTTCGATGGCTAGACACATGAGGGTAATTATGAGGGCAATTGCAAGGGTGATTGTGGCATGTTAACTTTTTTAGTATAACGCATAAGGTTGATGTAATCAATTAATCCTGGATATAAAATTGGAGAAAAAGCTAGCGTGAGATTTATATGAATTCAATTGTGATCCGTAAATATTGTATATTATTTTATTCGAAAATGTAAATATTGATTATTTAATTTAAAGTCGTTATACATTGTATATTGTTTATTAAAAAATATAAATATTGTTCATTTAATTATTTGTTTAATTGTGATCCATAATATATTCTATATTATTTTAGTTTTATGAAATTAAAGTATGGGGACCTAATTGCAACTTTATAATAGTTGATTCGAAACATGAAACCTTGATCAAAGATTAACAATGATAGATTACATATTCGTCTAATTATTATTTAGGAGAATCCGACTTGTACAAAATTGGCGAGTATGTCATATTGCTCTGCACCTACGCGGTCGAGGAAACTCTCCAATAGATGATATTCTAGACGTACGTGGTTCAACTTCAATTGAAAACTATTAAGTGAAAGAATATGGTTGAGAACTTCCCACTCGACTTCATTCGATAGAGGAAATATAATATCGGCATACGTTGCTCTCCAATAGCCAGTCGTGTAATAAAAAGAGTATAAGGTTCTCGCTGCAAAGCTTCTATACATAGTGTAGGTGTTATCAGTCAAGTCCACCATGTATGTGATAAGTGTACATTTCACGGAGAATCCAACTCATTCGTAATTCCACATTCAACTTTCTCGCAACCTCTGCAGTCTTGAAGAATTTATCTTCATGAGTCAACCCTAGCAGGCATGTGCAAATCTGTGATTCTGCATGTCGGTCGTGAAGTCACCGTTGCAGCTTATTACGAATGCTCTCAATCATTGATAACTCTAGATCTTTCTTGAATATTAATTGAGAGACTCCGCATTTGTTTGACGTCACTGTGTTGTATCGACGTCCTGAAAAATGTTACTGCGCCCAATGCTCAATCCCTATTTTTGTTAGATAATTCGATACCGGGAATGATGTACTTCCTATTTTGACCATGAAATTATTATACTCTTGAACACTATAAGATTTTGTCGCTCTCTTAAACAATGAAACGATGCTTTTGCCTCGATACCTAATTTTCAGGTTGCCTTGTATATGGTACATGCAATAATCATGATGTCTTGGAAAAAACTTCAGCTACCATTTATTATAAATGGTCCCCGATAAGTTACAAAGGCAAGGTCATCAACTTTGTGAAGAACCAGCATCGACAACTCATTCTTACTATCGATTATACTGAATGCAAGATGGTAAATTTGGATGTTGGTATCTTGAAATATAGCAATAATCAACTTGTCTTCGTATCTAGCTTTTAGAGTTGTACCATCAACTAGAATTAGGGGTTGCATTGCATTTCGAAATCCCCGAATGAATTGTCCAAGAACTTGAAGAAAAACTTAAAGCAATTCTCGCCCTCAATCTTAATAAAAAATTTCGAGTCAGGATTAGTTGTTCCCATGTTACAGCAATATTTGACCGATTCAACATAACTCTCCTAGATCAAGCCCATTAAATCCTCCAATGCGCATTTTTTGGCCTTTCGAGTTTTCAGTAGCTCATAACCACTTCGTACTCTTGATGGACGTCATTAATGATGTTTGAATGTCTATAAATCATTTGTGGGTTCTGATACTTGTGCATTATTTGTCGACCAATAAATCATGTTCGAGCTACGATCATTTTAACAAATTTCCGCTTCGCAAGTATGTTCTCATGTATACTTACGAACTATAAATAACTCATTCGTGTCCATATTTGTCGCTCGCAAATGCCAAAGACAATTGTTGTTGACGTAGATAATTGTCAACAATGATTTGTTTGATTTCTTCACTTTGAACACAAAGTTGCATTTCAGTACAATTTGGCGCACAACTTCCTACAAATATTTTTTTTGTTTCTAATATTTGCTCGATATGTAAATCCTTATCATCATGAACCACATGCGAAAAACTAGAAGACAATGTACTTGATCTAGCCCCTGAGTTTCTACTCCACTCATATCTCTAACACAATAAAGTAATCAAATCCTCATTTGTAAATTCATTTTCATTTTCATTGTTGTGAAATATCGAGGAAACCCTGTACGCAACAACTAGATCACTATGAGAAAAAAACTATTTCGGGAATAACGACATCATCCTCACGAGCTATATCTACCGTGTTTAAAAAATTATTGGTATTGTGATCCCCTCCATCAGAATTTTTGAGTTTATCTTCAACGACATTCTTCCTCACTAAGGTCACAAAAAGAGGAGTCACACGTATTTTGTTCAATTCAAATAGATAATTCACTTCAACATCAAAAGTAACCTTCATAGGTGGAATCAGAATGGATCCATGCTTGTTGAATTGAAATCTCAGTTCCATATTGTACTGAGATGGATTGACTTTCAACTTGTTTTGTAAATCATTGTTTATTTTCGCATATGATGTAATTTTTTAATTATAAGATAAAAATAGTTGGAAAATCAACCCAACCATTGTGGGCTACATATTAATCTATGTCGAAATCAGACTTATCAATTTAAAAAGTATAATAATTTAACAAAAACGAAATTAAAATACGTAAAAATACTTATCGATTCGAAGTGATAGATATAAAAAATATTTTGAATTTTTGAGAGTTTGAGATTGAAGCAGATGAAAAATAAAAGAATTTTTATTTGTATTGGAATAAACAGATAAGAGATGTTAGCTGATTTTAAAATTTTAAATGAGAAGTATTTATTTTTTACTTGTTAACTAAAATGGTGTGTTGTCTTTTAAACAATATAATATTTTATAGTTGTATAACATTTTTGCCTTTTAACATCCAAAAGACCCTTGTAAAAAATATGTAATTTTTGAATATTTAAACCGAAAATTAGGAGGTTGGATTATGGGGTATTTTTAAGAATAGCCAGGTTACCAAGTTTAATTTACACTTTTGACTTTTCAACTATGCTATATTTTCACATTGACCTTTTAAATGTTAAAAGGCAAAAATGTCCTTAAAATAAGTTATACAATTAAAAAATATTATTTTATTTAAAAGACAATATTACCCTTTTACTTAACAATTGAAAATCAAACATTTCCCACTTAAAATTTCAAAATCACTTAACTTTGCTTATCTTCCATTTCCAACATAGATAAAAACCCTCCCAACTTTCATCAACTTTAACTTGAAAATCTCTTAAATTTATCAAACGCAAAAAAGGAAATATTCTTTTTAATATCAATCACTTTAAGTCAAGAATATTTATGTAGGACTTTGTTTGGTGTACATAATTATTGTACATAGAGGTGTCCATAACCCTCATATGTTTTATTTCGTTTTCGTTAAATGTTTATACATTTTAATCTATAAAAACAGTCGAAATTTTTTTACGTTTAATAGTCGGAACAACCGACTGTTTTCAGGCTATTTCACCTATTTTTTTTTTATTTTTGTTGCCATAGTCGAGCTGAATGACTCTGTATTTTCTTTAAAAAATTCTGTTTCGTCTTGCAGATCCGGTTGTAATGCTAGTTTGTTTCTTTGGTGACTTTCGAATTGGATGAAAAGGATCAATGTGTATGGAGATGGATAAGTGATAAACGTGGTGGTATTCCAATTTCCATAACAGATAATACAACATATGTGGTAATGTACCATAATTTACAAAACAAGCTGAATGTCGTTCCCTCTCATTACGATATGGAACTGAGATTTCAATTCAAGGATGATTCATCAATTCCGATTCCACCTATGAATGTTACTTGTGATGAAGAAGTGAATTATCTATTTGAATTGAACAAAATGTATACGACTTCTCTTTAGGTGACTTTAGTGAGGAAAGATATCGTCAAAGGTGGATACGAAGATTCGGTTGGAGGGGATCATAATGCCACTGATTTTTGGGACACAGTGGAGATAGCTCGTGAGGATGATGTGGTTATTTTCGAGCAAGTTGTTCCTCATTGTGATCTCATTGTTACACACATAATTTTGTCGGTAGTTCACGACAACGAGAATGACGATAAATTTACAAATGATAATTTGATGGCTTTATCCCGTCATAGACATAAGTGAGGTGGGAGCACAGGGGCTGGAACGAGTGTTCCGTCATCTAATTTTTCACATGTGGTTCCTGATGACGAGGACTTGTATGTCAAGAGTTGTTTGAAAACAAGAAAGATTTGTATGAAACTGCACATCAAATTGCACTAAAATACAACTTTAAGTTCAAAGTTAAGAAATCAAATAAAGTCATCGTTGATGATTGTCTACGTTGACGACCATTGCCATTGGCGTTTGCGAGTGACGAAAATGGACACGAATGAATTCTTTCAAGTTCATAAGTATAATTGGGAACATACTTGCGAAATGGGAATTCATCGAAATGATAACAGGAGCATGGTTTATTGGTCGACATATAATGCACAAATATCAGGACCTACGAACGATCTACAGACCGATGGACATCATTAACGACGTCCGTCGAAAGTATGGAGTGGTCATGAGCTACCAAAAAGCCTAGAAGGCCAAAAAATGTGCGTTGGAGGATTTAATGGGCTCGGTTAAAGAGAGCTATGCTAATTGGCTAGGTATTGCCATAACATGGGAATAGCTAATCCTGACTCGACAATTTTCATTGAGACGGAGGATGAGAATTGCTTTAAATTTTTCTTCATAGCTCTTGGATAATGTATTCAGAGATTTCGAAATACGATGTGACCCCTAATTATAGTTGATGACACAACTTTAAAAGCTAGATACGAAGGCAAGTTAGTTATTGCTACATGTCAAGATGCCACATCTAAATTTACCTTTTTACATTTGGCATAGTCGATAGCAAGAATGATTTGTCGATGCGTTGATTCTTCATAAAGCTGAAAGAAGTAACCGGGGAAATCGAGGACCTTGCCTTTGTAACTGATCGAGGACCATTTATAATAAATGGTATCACTGAAGTTTTTCATGAGGTACATCATGGATATTGTATGTACCATATACAAGGCAACATGAAGACTAAGTATTGGGGCAAAGATATCGTTTTATTGTTCAAGAGAGCAGTCGAAGCTTATAGTGTTGAAGAGTGTAATAAGTTCATTGTGGAAATATGAAGTAAATCATTATCGACATGGGAGTTTCTAACAAAAATGGGGATTGAACACTGGGCGCAATCACATTTTTCATGACGTTGATACAACATGATGGCGTCAAATAATGCGAATTTTTTCAATGCATTATTCAAGAAGGATCGAGAGTTACCAATCCTCGCAATGATTGAAAACATTCGTAATAAGTTGCAGTAGTGGTTTCACGACCAACGTGCAGAATCACAAAGTTGCACGAGCGTGCTAGCCCGACTCGAGAGGATAAACTCTTCAAAGCTGCAGAGCTAGCGAGAAAGTTGAATGTCGAACCACTAGATGAGTTGCACTTATCCATACATGGTGAACTTGACTGATAACACATACACTTGTCGTCGATTTCACTTGGAGAGTTTTTTCATGTGAGCATGCAATCGCGGTGGCTATGTATAAAAGCTTTGTAACGAGAACATTATGTTCTTTTTATTACGCGACTAATTATTAGAGAGTAATGTATGCTGAGACTATATTTCCTCTACCTAATGAATCTAAGTGAGAAGTTCCTGACCATATTCTCCCACTTAATAATTTGTTACCAACACAAGTTGAACCGCATGGTCCTAGACATCCACGTATGTTTAGAATACCATCTACCAGAGAGTTTTCTCGACCGTATAGTTGCGGCAAGTATAAAGAAACATGACATACTCGTCAATTTTGTACAAGTCAAATTTCCCTAAATGACAATTAGACCGATATGTAATGATAACGCTGTGAAATAAATAACCAAATTGTACAAAATCATAGTAAAGGGACTTAGAGCACAAATATTAGATAAATGAATAAACAATTAAATATACAATGTTTACTTGAATTTTACAATATTTACAATTATTTCATAAAGAGATTAACAATTAAATATACAATATTTACATGAGTTTTACAATATTTACAATTATTTCATAAAGAGATGAACAGTTAAATATACAATATTTACATGAGTTTTACAATATTTATAAGTATTTGATAAATGAATAAACAATTAAATATACAATGTTTAAATAAGTTTTGATTTGCAATTATTTCATAAATAAATGAATAATTAAACATACAATGTTTACCGATCACATTCTAAATGAACAAATCGCACGATAATTTATTTATCCAATTTTGTATCCATGATTGGTTGATCATATCAACCTTATGTCCTATACTAAAAAAATCAATGTATTTTATTACAAGCATGCCACAATTGCCCCTACAATTGAATAATAACATGTTAGCTCGGTACTGTGTAGCTAAAAACTAAGTTTCTCACTTAAAAAATTATGAATACTTACGATCTAGACTGTGTCGCCGTCGTCGTGTCCCGCACGATTGCTAGTCTGTCTTTCACAATCACACCGGCTCGGGCATCCATCAAGGAACGATCACAGCTACCAGCTCCAAGTTATGTTCGAGCTGACCTTGTATCAGACATGAATGATCGGAGTCGTACACATATATAGTGGAATCAGTGAAGAAGATCTCTACGGTCAGTGATGATTTACGATCACTGAAATGTATATTTATGCAATCCTCCCATGGCTTTCCCCCTACACTCGACCACATCACTACGATCCACTCGACCATATATTTGGGCAACACATACCCATTACCCATAAGTTGAAGTGACTAATGCTCAATGGTAACAACATGTATGAACTCGGTGCTCAATATGAGTCAGTCATGAATGTCGAATGATTTTGGACATCTTCAAGCTTGATCACGCAATGAGTCTATAGCCAAGTCGATATGCTACATTAAGAAACATTAATAAAAAAAAAATAGAAAAAGTTATTTCATTTAATAAACAAAAAAATTATGTATACATAATAAATAACAATATGACTATTTCACTTACATCGTCGGCAAGTCAAGTCCCTGAAGTGGTGATGTCGTGAAACCACATATAAACCTCCAAGATCGTCTTTTCTCCTATCATGCGGCTATCTCTGAAAAAAAGAAACAGAAAAAATGTGAAAAATAGTATAGATGAGTTAGCGTAGTGTACTTAACTGAAATTGTAAAATACTCACCTCGGCATAATTCTCTTCCACTCTATCTCGAACGCTTTCCATTTCGCATGGTCCACATCCTGGAAGAGATTAGGGTACGTCTCATCGACGAACGTCCTCCTCTTCACCTCAGCCATGAAGGGAGATACGACGTACTATGACGACAATCTCGACATCTTGCCGACTACCTTTTGTCACAATCGGTGTCCTCTCCTCCTCCATCATCGGGGTGCCACATTCGCCTCCCCACCCCCTCCTTCGTCTCGGGCACTCCATCCGCCATCGCCATCGACTCTGTTTCGGGCACCTCCACCTCCATCATTGGGGCCACCTCCGCCTCCGCCCAAAATGTATCATCTTGCCACAAAGGTAAGTGACCCCGATCCCCATCACTCTTTCCATTGCCCCGTCTATCACCCCCTCGTAGTCTTGCTGTATCACCTCGAAGCTATACGACCTCCACCTTAAGGCCTGATACATGGCTGCATAGTACTACAACATCTTGATGTAAACTTGATATCTTTCTGTTCATCTCTCATCGCAGCGCCCCTCTTCCCCTTGTAGCACGCCTATCTCCTCTCTCATCTCTACATTAAATCCATCTAGAAGGACATACAGATCACTGTGTGCAGGAGATCTACAGGGATGTGCCAGGATGGAGGAGAAGGAGATCTCATCGGCAGCGAAGGTGATCCCATCGGGGGTGAAGGTGATCGTCGATCATCGCTCATATATAAAATAACATTAAAAATTATTAACTTAGTTAAAATATGCTAACTCATACAAAACGATAATCAATAAATTATATTTAATTCTCATACTTGATCTTGGTCCTAGATAGAATCGGACATCTCGTCTCGTGGAGTATGCGGAATGGCTAATTCACGCACAAAACCTCGACCCTCATTCTCCATCGACGACTTCAACTCGGATTGACCTCAAGATGACATGTTAACATTTAAACTAATTATTGATCACGTGATAAAATTCTGAAATGACATACAATATAAATCTACAATGTCTAATATTCACATGAGGGTCGTTGATGAAGGCTAATATTGTTTGCTGGACACACATCCATCTGCTCGGGATGCTTGCCAATAATGCATCCGAGGGCAGCTTGTTTTGCCTCGCCTAGCAAATCGAGTACCCAAGAGGGGGATCGTCTCATATGCCCAGATCCGTAACACATACACTCAATATATATAAATTTAGTATAAAGAATTTTAACGTTGATTATGTTAAACATTCACCTGTACTACCGGGAAATCTATATGTATCGTACTTACGCATGGATCCCTTGAGCTTCGAGTGTAATATGGTAAAGACATGTACTGTGACCTTATAATATCTCTGGCCCCATGGATAGTTGTTGAATGCATCGATGTCGTCAACAACTTGCAAATGAAAAATGTCAACGATAGTCATTTTGTGATGACACATCATCACGCTCTCAAGGATGTACACCGTCCAAGATTCAATCTATTTATCATCTGGTCGCACTTCCCGATTGAGCCTTTCAACTGGGGTAGAAGTCTTGTCTCCTATCCCTGGAAGTACGTCTCGTACAGCTTGTTGATTCTCTCAACGACCACCTCGTCCCCGTAATCTTCAATCCAGTGATTAGGGCAAACTCAAACATCGAAAAACTAATGACCTTGCCCCCGAGGTCGAAGTGGAGTGCATCTATGATCTGTATTGCACCTCTTGCAACTGGTATAAGGGCTACATGAAGGACTGTTGTAGCACATTCTTGTGCTGACATCGAGCAGTTCCAACATAGAAGTAAAACTCTCAAAACTATTGTTCCAATTAGTTTTTCCCGCCAAACGCAAGACATCGATGCTAACAAAAAATAAATGATTTAATAAATTAAAGGAGAAACACAAAAAATAAATTAAATACAAATTCAAAAATAATTAATTAAATTATATACAACTTCATTACCAAAAATTAAAATATTGATAAATAAATTAAAAAAATTAAAAAAATAAAGCAAGAATATTTAAAAAGTTATAATAAGAAGAAAATAATTAATGTATTCTTAAATTATTACCAAATAATAATAATAATAAAAAGAAAAAAAATTAAACAAAAAAAAATTGTAAGAAGTAAATAAAGAATATAAATATTATTTAAGTAAAATTGAAAAAACTTAAGATTTGTTTAAATAGAATTTTATACTTTTAAAAAAAAGGAAAAAATGAATTTGGTAATTTGGTTAAAAAGAATATATAATTTATTAATTTTCAATTTAAAATTATTTATTTCATTTAAAAAGGAATAAAAATTAAAGAAAAAAAGAAAAATTATATACATAATAAAAATATTATTTAAAATTGTAAAAATAAAATAATTAAGAACATGTAAAAATAAAAATAACAACAATTTATAAGTCTCGGTCGACTAAACGGCTGTTTATTAGTCTGAGCTAACTCTGTTATTAACAGTTGAGCCAACTGCTCAGGTTACTTACAATTGGGTAAAGTCGGACCCGACTGTAAACAATCGGTTGGTTTTTCTCGTCGAAAAACTCCATTTTCGAAGCGAAAAACATGTTATAGCCCCCAAATAACAATAAACCCGATATATAGACTCAACCATCTACTTAAATAATGAACAAAAAACTAAATAAACGTTAAATCTAAACTATACCATTCAAGAAAAATTAAAACCATGATCACAACAAAAAATTAATCTTATTAAAGATTGCTTTACTGGTGAATTGTTGTTGGTGGTTAGGTTGACGATTGTGAGTAGGGTTGGGTCGACTGGATCCAACTGAGATTTTTATTTTTATTTTTCTCCCCTAGTTTTTTGGTCGTGTGTGTGAGGTGAAAAATGATGATATTTTTTAATTTTACTCTTAAATTCTCAATTTATTTTGTTGAAAGTGGCCAAAGGTCAAAGCGAAAAAATGATTGGATCAACTGGACGTTTCCAGTTATTTCCTCGTTGGATTATAAAGTACCACCTTTTATTTTACCCAAAATCATAACCCTGAAAAAGTTTGAATTCCGATAGGGGGAGTCGTAATAGCAGGGGGAAAAAATCGAGGAAATAGTTGAAAATACCCTGGTGACCCGGCCCATTTTCCAAAATAGCCGTTGACCAGTATTTTTTTTTTAAAAAAAGGAAAAAACTAATGAAACTTAAAAGTCAAGCATTTTCCCATTTTTACCCTCACACGTGACTTGGAAGAGGAGAAATTTTTTTTTTTCACTAATGAGGAGCAAGATTGGCGACAAAAATTCAGTAATTTGACATGTTATTTTACAAAGAATGGTTGAAATCATTAAATAAATAAAACAAGTTTTCAAATTTTTGTTGATTATTTTTGAATAAATTGTTGTAGATATTTTATTAAGGATGAAATATGATTTTGGTGAGTTTTGAAAGGTGGAGATCGTTGAAATTAGCATTTTTCGGCGATTCTGTATGAGGGAGACGACTTCCCGATTTGCATCTGGGCCCAGATGCCCCCAAAATCTGGGCTGTCTGGGCCTAGACGGCCCAAATGCCCCGATTGGGGGCATTTGGGCCCAGACATCCCAGAATCTGGGGGTATCTGGGCCCAGATGCTGGGCATCTAGACCCAGAATGGCTCAGATCGTTTTTTTAATATTATTTTATATAAATATTATATATAATACATATTTTATTTAAAATTAATTTCTAATTTTATTATTTAATATTAATTATAGTTTAATTTTGTCGTGAATTTTTAATTAATTATTTAATATTTAATTTAAATAAAAAAATTAACTTATTTAACGATAAAAATAAAAAATTTTAAATAAACAATTAAATTTATTTTGTAAACAACTTGAAAAATTCACGAAAAAAGAGTTTGTAAAGTATAATAAATTATTAAATATTCGTTTGTTTATTTAATATTCTATTAATTATAATTAATATTTATAAACAATTATAAATTATTTTTTTACAATGAAATATTAAGTAAACAATTAAAAAAATTATTTTAAATTACTTATTTAATTTGTTTACAAAGAATAAAAATGAACAATTAAATAAATGATTTCATTTAATTGTTTTTTAAATTTGTATATTTTAATAGTTTGTCTAATATTTAATTACGAAAAAAGAGTTTATTTAAAAATGAAATATTATTTAATCACGAATAATAAAATATTAAATAAACAAAATAAATTGTTTAGTTAAATTTTATATTTTGATTGTTTGTTTAATATTTTATTAATAATAATTAAATATTATATAAACAATTAAAATAAGGAATTTAATTATAGATTTTTCTTTTACAGCGAAATATTAAGTGAACAAGTAAAATATTTATTTTAAATTACTTATTGAAATTGTTTATGAAATATTAAATGAACAATTAAAATAAATTATTTCTTTTAATAGTTTATTTAATTTGTTTATTTTAATAGTTTGATTACTATTTAGTTACAAGAAGTAATTTATTTCAAAGTAAAATATTATTTACTTATAAATAATAAAATAATAAATAAACAAAATAAATTGTTTCTTTGAATTGTTTGTTTAAATTTTATTTTTCAAGTATTTATTTAGTACTCTATTAAGTATAATTAAATATTATATAAAATGTTAAATAATATAATATTCAATTAACAATTAAAATAATAAATAATGAAATATTCAATATAAAATTAAAATTAAAATAATAAAATTTTATTTATTTGTAAATAAAAAAATATTCAATATTCAATTGTTTATTTAATATTATATTAATTATAATTAAATATTAATAAAATATTCAATTAACGATTAAAATAAGAAATAATGAGATAATCAATTAACAATTAAAATAAAAAATAATAAAATATTATTTAGTTATAAATAATAAAATATTAATTACTCGATGGTTTATTTAATAATCTATTTATTAATTATTTAGTTTGTTTAATATTCAATAGTTTGTTTAATACTTAGTTACAAAAAAGAGTGTAGTAATTAAATATTACTTAGTTATAAGTAATAAATTATTAAATATTCTATTGTTTATTTTATACTCTATTAAAATCAATTAACTATTACATAAATGATAAATTATTTAATTTTCAATTAAAAATTAAAATAGGAAATAACAAATTAATCAATTAACAATTAAAATAATAAATAATTAAATACTATTTATTTATAAATAATTAAATATTATTTAGTTATAAATAATAAATATTAAATATTCCATTGTTTATTTAATAATCTATCAATTTCAATAAACTATTACATAAACGATAAATAATTTATTAATCAATTAACAATTAAAATAATAAATAATTAAATATTATTTAGTTAAAAATAATAAAATATTAAATATTCAATTGTTTATTTAATAATCCATTAGTTTCTATAAACTATTACATAAATGATAAATAACAAATTAATCAATTAACAATTAAAATAATAAATAATAAAATATTATTTAGCTATAAATAATAAAATATTATTTAGTTATAAATAATAAATATTAAATATTTGATTGTTTATTTAATAATCTATTAATTTCAATAAACTATTACATAAACGATAAATAATTTATTAATCAATTAACAATTAAAATAATAAATAATTAAATATTATTTAGTTATAAATTATTAAATATTAAATATTCAATTGTTTATTTAATAATCTATTAATTTCAATAAACTATTACATAAACGATAAATAATTTAGTAATCAATTAACAATTAAAATAATAAATAATTAAATATTATTTAGTTGTAAATACTAAAATATTATTTAGTTATAAATAATAAAATATTAAATATGCGATTGTTTATTTAATAATTTATTAATTTCAATAAACTATTACATAAACGATAAATAATTTATTAATCAATTAACAATTAAAATAATAAATACTAAAATATTATTTAGTTATAAATAATAAAATAGTAAATGGTCGATTGTTTATTTAATAATCTATTAATTTCAATAAACGATAAATAATTTATTATTCAATTAAAAATTAAATTAGGAAATAACGAATTACTCAATTAACAATTAAGATAATAAATTTAATTATATTTAAATATTATATAAACAAATAATAAAATATTAAATAAATAAAATAAATTGTTTCTTTGAATTGTTTATTTAAATTTTATATTTCGATTATTTATTTAATATTCTATTAATTATAATTAAGTATTATATAAATAATTAAAATAAGGAAATGAATTTTAAATTCTTTTTTTACAATGATATATTAAGTAAACAATTAAAATATTTATTTTAAATTACTTATTTAATTTGTTTATAAAGTATTAAATAAACGATTAAAGTAAACTAAGCTATTATAGTTTTAAGAAAAGATCAATCAAGTTCTGAAAGAGTTATAGAACTGCAATTATGTAGTGGATATACTGTTGTAATAATAGAATTCCATTAGTGGAGTATGGGATAATGAATGATGTAAGAGACCAATAATCGAGCTTCATGTAGTTGTATAAATAGAAGTCTTTGGGTTAAGATAGATGCAGAATGAGTTAGAAAAATACTTGAGCTCTCAGACTGTAAGAAAATCAAAACATTTCTGTCTTTTGATATAATTCTTGTACCAATTTCAGAATATCAATAATATTCCATTTCTTTTATAGTAGAACGAGTTTTTAAATTTCCATTATCATAGATTCTTGATAGATCTAAGAAGAAACTTCTTCTTATTTTAACAACCAATACAGTTTTTATTTAATCCAAATCTAGGGACTTGTCTTTAGAAACGATACAGTGAAGGCAAGAAGTTGAAATAGAAAAGATCCCTGTTAAGGTAAGAGGTCGTTGAAGGGAACAATTTGCATATTCAGAGTCTGAAGGTCACTCGATTCTAAGAATAAAGATCGAGATCAATTATCACATTTTTCATCCAATAACAATTGTATTTTCATAATTTATTGGCGTCTAAGTGTTCTAAGTACACTTGTATTTTGGTTTAGGATGCAATGGACGAACACGATGAAAATTAGAAGAAAAGAGCGAAAAAGACCAATATGGAGGAAAGTGATAGTTCAGGGACTAAGTGAAAATATTATAAACTTGTTTCTAACCTTGTGATGAAGATTCGAGAGTATTGGAGATCAATTGGATGAAAAAATAAGTCAAATGGATGAAATATAGCCAAAATATTACCATATATCAACTTTCAAGTTGAAACGTTTTGCATCGGTTTTCAGCTTCATATTGAGACCATTTTTTGACCTGGAAAACGATCGAATTCGAAGATGGTATCTGAAGCAAAGTTGTAGCTCTTTAAGTTAGCTTTTTAACACATTTTGAATCAACTCAATCGGATATTAGGAGAGAAAGTTATGACCTAAAAACGCTGTTAAGTGCACCCTCCCCAAACTGCCCAGACGGACGGGCCCGGACTTGGCATTTTTCATACGTAAATTTGTCTGTAATTATACATGTAGATAAAAATTTTTTCTCGTTTTTGTTAAAAATGATTTTAGATCTATTTAAAATTATAAATTTTTTATATATCTATATCGAAATAAGATTTAAATATTAAAAAAATTTACTAATTTAACCGAAGCGAATTTAAAAATACGTAAACCGATTCCACTGATTGTTGTAAATAATATCTTCTTGTATAGCGTTTGATAAATTTATCTGTTTTCAAGTTTGAAACAGATAAAAAATGAAACAATTTTTATCTGTGTTGGAGTAAACATACAAAGAAAGTGATTTTGTTTTAAAATTTAATTGGGAACGTTTCAAATTCTTTATAAGTTAAAAAGGGCATTTTTGTCTTTTAAACAATACCACATTTATGTAATTGTATAACATTTTAAGGATATTTTTGTCTTTTAACTCTTGGACGGCTATTGTGGTGAATGTAAAAAAAAATTGGGTAAATTGACAAAACACATATTTGACAAGGGTAATTTAAAAAGTACCCCGAAAAAAATCTGAAAGGGTGTTGGGTTCGCTCGTTCATCTTTAATTCAAAAAAACCGATTCCCACAAAAAAAAAAAAAAAAAAAAAAGGAGCAAAATTAAATCCAGTAATAACTGAATCGTGCAAAAATGGCAGCCTCTTCACCGGTGAAAAGTAACACCAGCGTCGCCTCCGCCGATGTAACGGCGTTGCCCCACTCCTCCGGTATCAATGCTTCCCGGAATCTCCGCGGTTTAAATAAACCTAAGTGCATCAAGTGCGGCAACGTTGCTCGCTCCAGGTTCGTTTCCTTTTCTTTTTACTATTTCGTTTTTCCTCAAGATTTTGATGTCTGTGTGTGTTTTATGTCTGTGTAGTTACTTGATCGAATTCCGGCATTCAAATGTCTAACGCATCCTAGTGTTGTACGGTATCCTTGGTTAAGCTGTACCTGGACATTTTGGCTTTGAATTTACGCATTTATGCTCTCAAAGTGCTTTTGTTGTGTCTAACTTTTATGTCGTAGTAGTCAGTCTATTGGGTTTCGCCTTCAATGTCTGACGCATCCATGTGTTGTACAATATGCTTCCTGAAGCTCTACCTGGATTATCCTATTATTGTTTTGTGTAATTAGGATATATTTTGTCAAAAGAATTACCAAACGTCGATATTTTAGGCCTCGAATAAGTATATAAAATATAATTATCATTAGTGAACAAGGAAGTTACTTATTTTGTAATAATTACTCTTGAAATTAGTAACTTCTTTACTTAAAACTTAAAACGCTAAAAAAGGTATTGTATCCTACATGTTTGGAAACAAAAAGATTATTTAAAATTAACTTTACTTATTTTAACCTTAGTCAGACATGTTCTAAAACTGCCAAATTTATAGTTATTTCATGGGTTATGATGCAGTATTAGAATAATAGATATATTAGTGTTTATGTTTATTAATATTAGACATATATGACTCTTAAGTTAGGGGGACAAGTAGTGAACTATGAAAATGTCGATTGTTCAATAAATATATTTGCATTTGAGAAATAAAGATATATTAATCTCCACTACTGTCGAATGAAGAATGAACAAGAAAAGATGTATCCCGTTGTTAAGGTTATTGGTGTACCATTGACAAATATTAGCCAATAAATGTGAGGATGTGCGGTATATTTAACACAAGAATTTAGAAGCAAGATAGAATAAAAGAGAGGAGCATAAAAGAGGGATCAAGATGAATTGATGAGGAAAATATAAGTCAATAGTCTGTCTATAGTAAAATAATCTTACATGTATTTGTACTTAAAAAGTCTCTAGTTAATAAGGAAAGCTACCAAACTAATAGAATGAAAATCTACCTTAAGTATGCAATGAAAATAAAGCAAATCTATCAACTAAATTATAATATACTTTTTATTTTTGCCTAGCAGTGTGCCTAGTTTATGGTAGTCTTCCAAGAATATCCCTAAGGATCCTCGTCAAAGTGTCTTTCTTGCACTTATTTGTTGAAACTCGTGAAAAGCAAACACTTCTAGCTTGGAGTGCGTGCTTGACACGTATTAGGCACTTTCTTGACACTCCTTTTGCATGTTGCTCGTCCTATTTTGATTTTGCCACTTTGAGTTGTCCCCAATACGTCCATAACATGTCAAGCCTTGTTTTATAAATTTTAGGAATATATTTGGAGAAATTTTTAGTTATTAAGCCTATGTTTGCCAAAATTTATAAATCATTTATAAATGATCGAACTTCATTTTCAACCACACTGGATTCACAAGTATTATCCACTTATTTATAACTTATCTTTATCTTTTTATAAATTAAACCGTTTATAAATTCTTCCCAAATGGAAAATAAAGCTTGCATAATTTTAAAATATTCTATAAAATTCAAGTTGAATTTGTATTACGTCTATGGTATGCATATCTTCTTTTGTCGGCACTTGTAATAAATGCACAGCTTAGAGTAATCTTGATACCATAAATAGCTACTTCTTTAATTCAAAAACTTTTATCTTCCGAGTAAAAAATCAGAGCTTAAAAAGTAAAGATATTAGTAGAATATATAATTTTAAAATTTTTTAATTGGTGTGCCCGTGTCCTACCTTTATAAAAAGTTATTTGCCCCATGAAATATAATGAGTAATTACTCATATAAAGTACATAAGACACATTGATACATTTTAAGAGATTTTGTTATGAACTTTTATTTCTTCAAACTTGATGATTTCTTTCTCACACTATTGCACCTGAAGTGGAGTATGTGCTTAAAAAGGGTAGATTTGGAATTTATTAGGAGGCCAGGCCAGGCCAGTCTTGAAGCAAATTCCATTAAATTTATATTTGTTACATCTACAAACTTTTTACTAAGCTCATTGACCATTCGATCCACTTTGAATTCTACCATGAAGTAGATCTACGTCAACACTCCATCCCACTTTGCTTCTTCATTTCTTTTTGAACCTTGCATTTGTTTCTAAAAAAATGATTTAGCCCTTCTATTATGCAAATCCGTAAGTGGCCTGTCTTTTTCTTGTTTTTAGTATCTAATATGCTTCAATTGCATGTTTTTCATGGTCTAAGCCTTGAGATTTGTTGGGAGGTGTGTTTCATTAGAAGGAAGAAAGGGGGAAGAGATAGTTATAGTTTCATTGCAAGGGAGGCTGACTCCTTTCTGAGTAGTTGAATGAAAAACAAGAGGCTGGGATTCTATGTGATGTAATATGACTAACACACTTGTGGTTAAAATCTTGTGTGGTTCTCATTAAGAAAATGCTTATGATAAAAGAGTTCGTTCCCTCAATGTTGTCTATATTAGATGAATAGACAAGTGAAGGTTTAGGAGAATGTTGCACCATTTACTCCCTCCGTAATATGGATAATAGATTCTTCCTCCTAATTCCCTTATCTTCCTTTAAACAAATTTGAGCTTTATGCTTTTGTTTATTTGAACAAGTTTTAGGCGCTTAAATCTGTGTATGTAGAGAGAAGCACAATAAAGTCTAAAGGCATTTGATATTTATAATACTGGGTTATGCAAAATTTTCCTTCAAACAAAATTCGAGCAATCATAAAAAGGAATTGTATTGACCTTTGGCCATTAGTTATTGATTCAAGTTTTTCTGCTCTCGTTATTGAGATTTCCAGTCTTGAAATCAGTCCAATGAAAATTAATCACTTAATGACGTTATCTTTGATGTGGCCACCTACTCACTCACTCAGAGAGATGGGGAGAAAAATGAACCAATCGCATTTTAAGCTGTTGAAGGGTAGACCATAATCTACTGGAGAAGGGACGTTGCTACAGGAAGCTATTAGTATTCCTTCACAAAAGTTCACTAGGATAAGCTTCAGAACTTTATATGGGTTGCCATAACCAAGTTTTCTGCAGCAATCCAAGATAGAACTGCAGAATGGTTAGAAGTACTTCTTTTATGCACTACAATCATTTGACAAGAACAAAACAGTTTCTCTCTCTAGCGACTCTCCCGGATGGAGAGTCATCCTGAAACATCCAAATCCACCCATTTTGAACTAATCGACCAACCGAACACCAGCCTCACGCCAAAAATATATGACCACCTGCAGGCGGCGGCCCTAGGTTGAAACCCTAGTGCCGTCGCTCGCCACAGTCTTCTTCAAGGGCCGAAAACTCGATCCACATAGATTTGCCTGCTACTGAGACTCACGCACCTCACTGGAGAGCTGTACAAGCATTTCCGACTCCGGTGAGCTCGGCACGCCCTCACGACAGTGCTTCGGCAGCGCATGTACTCCACGCTCCAGTGGCGCGTGGGCACCACGCGCCGACGACAGTGAGACAACAGCTTCCTCGTGATGTGCCAATGTCATTCCACCCACCCGTTCCACTGTCAGGTACTTCCCACACCCAAGTTCAGAGGCAGGCAAATATGTTCGAAAAAGGGATTTTACTTCGAGGTTTAGAGTGGAGGCGAAGGAGATTGTTGTGTCTGTTAGTGAAGTCGGCATTGTCAGGTTGATAGAATGGGGTCCGAGGATATCGAATGTAATAAATATGGGGAGGTTTGGTGCGTTGTGGGTGTTGAATAGGTGGATAGATTGAGGGGGGCAAGCAAGCAGGAGGAGTTCGTTGCTAAGTTTACTGAGACCTTGAGAGCTTTTATGGCACAGCGGTGTGGAAACAGTCGAGGTAGGTATCTAACGATAGCACAATACGGGGAAAGGCGACGGAAAGGAGTGGTGATGGTACCAGAAGGTGTGAATGGAGAGGGATGGGCGTTGATTCTGCAGATGTTTCAGGCAGTTGTCGATTTTTTTGTCATTAGAGATAAAGCTAAGCATCAATCGGTTAAAGTCAACAATTTATAAAGGAGAACTTATGTTGGAGTTACAGCAAACCGACAGATCGAGCAAAACATGAAAAAGCCAGTGCTGTTGCGAAAGGAAAGTGAGGTGTATGGGAATGATATTCGTGCACGAGCCCCAGCTCCTTCAAACGAGGGTCATTCATTGAGGCCTAATTTGAAGGAGACAAGGCCAGAAGTTGCATTGAACAGTTTGTTGAGTACTACTGACATAATGGCGTGCGTCCCGGGTTGAAAGTTGAGGTGGATGAGCTGTTGAGGCTATTAGGAGATGGAGCTCTAGAGGGCTCCAAGATGATTTCTTGTCACAAGTGCGGGGTTGATATGTCTGAGTATCCAGCTATGAAGTTACAATCAAACTTGGTGCAATCTAAAGATAAGCAGGTGAGGATTAAGCCCATTTGTGAAAATCAAATAGGGTATGACGTAGAGTGTAATGGAGATGAAGATGGTGTAGTTTTGGTGGAAAGGCGTACGGCTGGAAAATACTCGGGGTATGAGGCATATCGGGAAGTGAAACCTCCGTTGAAAGGAGGGGAACATAGAATGACGAGTACGAATTTGTTGTTTTTGAATGAGACCACAGAGAAGATTTGTGAAGTTGTGAATGAGGTAGATTTGATCGCATCTACAAATGGAGTGGGGTTGATAGAGGAAGAGATTGGTACAGTGATGGCTAAGGAATCAAGTCCGACATTGACACAAGAGCAAGAGGTGACAGGTTCGACAATTACGATTGTGAACACTTACATTAGAAGGTATCATAAGCCTGTTAGAGGAAATGAGATGGGGAATGAAAAAGCAATAGTGGTGTGGGTGGATGGCGCCAACAACGGAACTATGGTCAATGGTGTTGTACAGGGAGAAGAGGGGGAATGACAGATTTTTGAGCCTGTTGGGTGCAATAAAGGGGAGATAGTGGAAGTTAATGCGCTTGACGTTAGACCTCCAGCTTCAAATTGGGTTCTCCAAAAAATTCAGGAATTCAGCAAGATGGTGGGTGTGTCATGCGATGGCTATGAAAATAGACTTGTGCAATTGTTTGAGGAGCTAGAGGCTAGTAGGGGACATGAGATGTATACACCAGGAGGAAAAGCTAAAAGAAAGGAGGACCGTGAGCTTAGGTGGCTCGAATGCTCGATAAACTATGATGTTAGAGGGGGTGAGTCAAAGAGAGGGTTGCTGGGGAGGGATGAAGGTGAGTTTAAATGATTCCAAAAATCATTAGCTGGAATGTGAGGGGGCTCAACGATGTTGGGAAAAGGTTAGGTGTCTGAAACATGTTAAGGGGTTGGCTGGCTGATCTTGTGTGTTTGCAAGAAACGAAATTAGAGGTCGTCTCGAGGGTTGTTGTGAGTTTTTTATGGGGGGACAGCATGTCTGGTATCAGTTTCTTGGAGCTTCAGGGGCATCATGAGGTGTGGTTGTCATGTGGGACACTAGAGTTCTTGAAATGGAGGAGGTTAGTGAAGGGTTATTCTCTATATCTATTTCTTTCAGTAATGTTGGAGATAGATTTAAGTGGATGTTTATTGGAGTTTATGAGCCGAATTCAGATGAGAACAGAAGGGGCTTGTGGGATGAATTGGCTGGTATGATGGCTTGGTGGAACTTACCATTGTGTATCGGGGGTGACTTTAATATGGTTAGGTTTCCTTCTGAGAGGTCGAGTGGTGGGAGACTAATAGGGGCTATGGAAGACTTCTCTAGTTTTATTAGTGAAAATATGTTGTGGATCTGCCTATGATGCGGGAGAGTTTACTTGGTCATCTAATCGAGATCAACATGTTCAATCTCGTATAGACTGATTTTTGATTAGTGGTGAATGGGAGGCTAAGTACGATGATGTCATTCAGAGGAGATTGGTGAGAGTACTCAGATCATTTTCCTATCTCGTTATCTGGGATTGTAAGGGATAGTAAAAGACGACCTTTTAGGTTTGAGAAGACGTGGCTTAAAGTTGAAGGTTTTAAGGAGCAAGTTCGGAATTGGTGGGCCCCTTACGATTTCAGGGGGTCTCGTAGTTATATTTTACATCAAAAATTGAAGGCATTGAAGGGGGATTTAAAGAAGTGGAATTGGGAGGAGGTAGGAGACATTGACTGTCGCAAGAATTAGTGTTTATCAGACATAGAAGAGTTGGATAGGCAGGAGGAGAGTCGAGGTTGGATGGGGAGGAAAGGGAGAGGCGTGGAAGGTTAAGGGGAGAGCTGGAGAGATTGGTGGAGATGGAGGAGATTGCCTGGAGACAGAAGTCTCGGGTAATGTGGTTGAAGGAAGGCGACAAATGCACAAAGTTTTTTCATGGGGTCGCTAATTCTAATCGACGCAATAATTCTATTACATTGTTGGAGGTCGATGGGGTTACGTATGACGACCTACAAGATATTGTGGATCAGTAGGTGAGATTCTATCGGAATCTCTACCGGGAGCAATTTGTGTGGAGGCCTGAGTTGGATAGGCTGGACTTCTTCACGATTACCGAAGAGGATGCCAGTTGGGTTGAGAGACCATTTAAGGAGGATGAAGTTAAGGATGTGGTGTTTAATATGAATGAGGATAAGGCCCCTAGACCAGACGGCTTCTCATTCTCATTCTATAAGGCCTGTTGGGAGATGGTGCGTGCAGACATCATGGATACAATCACTTATTTTTTCGAACGTAGCAGGTTTATGAGAAGTCTTAATGCCACGTTTATTGTGCTTATTCCTAAGAAACCGGGAGTGTCTGATATCAAAGACTATCGTCCTATTAGTTTGGTCAGTGGGTGTACAAGATTATGGCTAAAGTGTTGGCGTATTAAAGGAGGTGTTGGGAAAAGTGGTGTCTAAGTTCCAGAACGCTTTTGTGAAGGAGCGTCAGATTTTGGATTCGGTTCTTATAGCGAACGAATGCATTGACTCAAGAACACGACAGGGGGTTCCAGGGATGTTGTGTAAGCTTGATATTCAAAAAGCGTATGATCACGTCAATTGGGGATTCCTTATGTATATGCTTAGGCGATGCGGTTTCGGGAATAGATAGTGCAAGTGGATTCAATTCTGTATCTCCCTTGCTGTTTGTTATTGTGATGGAGGCATTCAGTAGAATGATTGAGAAAGCCGTGACAGATGGTTTGTTAAGAGGCTTTGCAGTTGGTCACCTACATGTCTCTCATTTGTTATTTGCAGATGACACATTGATTTTTTGTGATACAGACGATATGCAGATTAGGAACTTGCGTCGCTTGCTCCTGTGTTTTGAAGCAGTCTCTGGGTTGAAAATAAATCTGGGGAAGTCTGAGGCTATTCCAGTAGGGGATGTTAATGTGGAGGAATTGACGGCAATATTGGAATGTAGAGTTGCACAATTGCCTATGTCTTATCTTGGGCTCCCTTTAGGAGCGAAGTTCAAAAGTAGACAAATTTGAAATGATATTCTTGAAAGGGTGGAGAGAAGGTTAGCGGGATGGAAGCGTATCTATCTTTCTAAAGGAGGCCATCTTACTCTCATCAAATCCACTCTCTCTAATCTCCCAACATATTTTCTATTATTGTTCCCTATTCCCGTTGCAGTGGCAAATAGATTAGAAAGAATTCAGAGAGATTTCCTATGGGCAGGTTTGGGAGAAGAGAGGAAATTTCATTGGTCAAATGGGGTGACGTCTGTTCCCCTGTCGGTGCGGGGGTCTTGGACTGAGGAGTCTTGTATTATTTAACAAGGCTTTATTGGGCAAGTGGCTGTGGCGATTTGGAAAGGAGAGGGATAGCTTCTGGAGAGAAATCATAGGGATGAAGTATGGTGTTATGGAGGGGGGCTGGTGCTCGGGTGAGGGTCGTTGTTCTTATGGGATGAGCCTGTGGAGGTATATCAGAAAAGGATGGAACGACTTTCAGATTAGATTGCCTTTCGTGGTGGGAAATGGTACGAAAGTTAGATTTTGGGACGATAGTTGGTATGGAGTTCAACCATTAAAAGAGCGGTTTCCTTCTTTGCATCGTATTGCCTTGGAGCCCTCAGCTATGGTGAGTGATGCTATGGCGATCAATAATGGGAGTCATAGCTGGAACATCGCTTTCGGGAGGGGCTTACATGATTGGGAACTGGTTGACTATGTATTATTTCTGCCCTCTTTGTATGATGTGCACATTCAGGTAGGAGATGATGACTATAGCAGGTGGAGGATGACACAAAATGGTTTGTTCTCTGTTCGCACTTATTACAGATCCTTACTGGAACCTATGGTGAGTACGTTCCCCTGGAAAAGGGTTTGGCAGAGTAAATTACCTCCAAGGGTGGCCTTTTTACTGTAGACGGTTGTAAGGAGGTAGGTGTTAACGGCGGATAATCTACGTAGAAAGGGCTATTATATTACGGAGTGGTGCTACATGTGTAAGTGGGATGGAGAGACGATCGATCACCTGTTCATTTATTGTGATGGTGTTCGTTGGTTGTAGAATGATATTCTAGCTTCGCATCATATGAGTTGGGTATTGCCAAGACGTATAGAGGAGGTGGTGCAAGCGTGGAAGAGAAAGTTTAGAGATAAGAATAGCAAACTCGTTTGGGAGCTCATTCCAGGATGCATGGTTTGATGTGTGTGGAGAGAAAGAAAGGTCGGTGCTTTGAAGATCTAACATGGACTACATAGCAATTTAGAGAATTTTTTTACTTGACTTTGTATAGTTGGTTTAAGGTTGCAACTATTAGTCCGATAGAAGAGTTGCCTAATTTTTTAGTGTTTCTATCTTGTTTAAACTGATAATGCACTCCTTGTGTATTATCTTTTGATTTTGATTTATAATATAACATAATCACCTATAAAAAAAAACAATCATTTGACAAATTTGAGATATATAATCTGCGGAATGGTTAGAAGTACAGATATCTATAATTTTAGTGCAATGATAAAAGGGAGAACAATGATGTCAATCTTTGCTCCACGATTTGAAATCATTAGTTGACTTCTCATTTAGAAGCAAATCCCATTATTGCATGACAAAATTTATCATGTTTATTGTTTATATTTAGGGTTATTATTAGTATTTCAAGTGTTATGAGTGGACCGAGAGAGGAGAAAGAAAGTAGAAAGGTGTTAAGGTGTTTTTCAATCTTGATTCACTTCTAATAGGATTCCCTAGCCGATATTTTTTTTTCCTTCTTTCTATATCTAGGTTTCGTCTGGAGAAACATAGTTTCAAGATTCAATTTATTCCTGATTCTTCTGCTTACGTTAGATTAAATGATGAAATTGCATGTGCATTAGCATTCAATGTAACCTAAGCAGAATATCAACTACTAAAGAGAACCACACTTTTTCTCATTTCAGCTTGCAAACGAAACTATCTTTTCCTTTCAGCCAAGGAAAGTTTATACTCTATTTTCTGGTGCTTCCACCTTTGTTTGTCATCGTGCCTGGTTGCATAATAAAAATAGCAGCAAACTGTGACTGTAAAGACGATTTTTTTTCCTGTTTGGGGGTGGGGGTAACATATCGCCGTCCTTATTATAACGATGACTGATGGCCCCCGTCTCTTAAAATTTTCACCTATTCTCACAATCTTATTCATAAAGAGGACGGCGATTTTGGTGCCTTCACTTTTATTATCTGTTCATTTTTAATCCTTTTGCTTGGATATATTCTTGTACAGATCTTCTGGTCTTACCTTGTTTATTTATGGTGCGTACCATTTTCCCTTTTAGCTCATTCATTTGCAAGTCCCAGGTTCTTTCTAAGATTGAGGGTTTAATAAGATCTTTGATAATCATAAATACTAATAAACTGTTGTGAGCACGTAGGCTTCACAATGGTTTGTTCCCTAATATTGGTGTCATGTTTCTGGCAGAGCAACAAAATGCACTCTTGTATTTCTTGCACTTCCTGGTCGTTCAGGATTTAGGGGAGATGTTCACTATAATTGGAGAGTTTCATGTTATTCCTGCTTCTTTGATGGATCTAATATGCATTAAGTTTTTGGGCTTTGGGGGCAGCAGGACGGTAAGATTCTATGGAGATGCACCATAATATTAAAGAAATCCTGTTGTGCAACATTTTGCTGTTCCTGAATTCGGTTTCTTATTAAATTTAAATTCGTGTGGAGAAGTGCTACAATGTCGATTGTGTGCTTAATTTGGAGCTAAAGATGATATTGTTTCTCAAGATCGTTACTTACATTGTGTGTGTGATGCTGGTGGCTTCAGTTGCTTCATTCTTTAACAACGTGCAGCTGTGGAGTCGGGACATCTTGTTCTTGACGTTTGTATCTTGTGCTTCCTATTAGTATACTTCTTTCGCAAATACAAAAATAAGATAAAAAATAGAGGGGGAATATAGATCATTCACAGAGGTGGTTTATTGTGAATTCTTCTTGTGGTGATACTGGATTACCAATGTGATAGGATTATGATCAAATAAAGAAAGAACAGAAATTATAAAAGGAACTTTTAATTGAAATTGAGATGTTTAGTAACAAGAACGTAGCTATAGGACTCTTCTCCACTCAATATTTGCCTGCCTCTACTGCCTCCTCTACATTTATTTATAGGACTCATTCTAACAGAATTAGTTCCCCCCTAACAGACCCACAAATCATTTCTAACCGCTGCCATGTGGTCCAGCCTGCCCCATAACCTTTCTAGAATAAGTGTAAATGATAGGGGGCCTATCACTACCCCCGGTTTCCAAAGACACCTTATCCTCAAGGTGGAACTCCGGAAAGTGTTGGAGCACCGTTGAAACTGGTTCCCATGAAGCTTCGAACTCAGGTAGTCCCTTCCATTGTATCAGGACCTCATGTCTCTGGTGTTGCCCTACGGGTGCCTGGCGTACCCCCAGAACCTTTTCTGGCTCCACATTCCAGTTTAGCTCAGCATCCAGTAGTGGAGGCAACTGTTGGCACGGCTCGTTTGACCCTAATGCCTTTTTTTAGTTAAGACACATGGAAGACAGGGTGTATTGAAGTTGTGGGAGGCAAGTCCAAGCGGTAAGCCACCGGCCCAATACACTTCACAATCTTAAAGGGACCAAAGAATCTAGGGCCCAGCTTTTCATTAAGCTTCCTTGCCAACGAGCAGAGGCGGTAAGGGCGGAGTTTGACATAAACCATATCCCCCTCCTGATAAATCACTTCCCTCCTATGCTGGTCAGCCATAAACTTCATTTTAGCATGTGCTTGCTCCAGGTGTGATTTCAACTCTGCTAGAATAGCATCTCTTTCTGAAAGTAGCTGTTGTACCGTCGAATTAGCTGTAGGCTGCCTGTCATAGCGTAGCAACGGAGGAGGGTCGCGGTCATACACAGCCCGGAAAGGTGTGGTCTTTGTTGATGCATGAAAAGTTGAGTTGTACCAATATTCGGCCCATGCCAACCAGGTGTACCAATTGCGAGGTTTTTCGTACGTAAAGCACCTCAGATATGTTTCCAGGCAACGGTTCACCACTTCGGTCTGCCCATCCGTCTGAGGGTGGTATGCCGTGCTGCGGCGGAGAACGGTTCCCTGCAGGCGGAATAACTCGGTCCAAAATTGGCTAAGAAAGATCTTATCACGATCTGACACTATTGAACGAGGGATGCCATGCAGCCTTACTATTTCCCTGGCAAATACACCAGCCACTCCTACAGCGGTGAAGGGATGTTTGAGGGCCAAGAAGTGGCCATATTTACTGAGTCTGTCCACCACCACCAATATAGAGTCGTACCCCCCGGACTTTGGAAGCCCCTCAATAAAGTCCATTGAAACATCCTCCCAAATTTGCTGTGGAATTGGCAGGGGTTGAAGCAACCCTGCTGGAGAAAGGGTCAGACTTTTATTTTTTGGCACACAGGGCATTCGTCGGTGAACTTCTTGACATCTTGTTTCATGCCTGTCCAGTAAAGATCCCCCGTGATGCGCTTGTAGGTCCTTAGGAATCCTGAATGCCCTTCTAAGGTGCTGCTGTGAAACTTATGGGGGAGCTTTGGGATGAGGGAAGAAGAATGCGGAATTACTAACCTTCTTTTGTACAGCAGCTGATTGCGTTCAACTGAGTAACTGGGATGGCTCTCTGAGTCCTCCAAAAGTTCCTTCTTGAGTTTAGAGAGTTGGGGGTCGTCTTCAACTTGCCTTGCCACTTCCTGTACATCTAGAACTGTGGGAGCCGAGAGGACTGAGAGATCTATGTGTGGGTTTACCCGTGACAAAGCATCATGAGCCTTGTTTTCCATTCCTGGTCGGTATTGAATCTCAAAATCGAACCCCAAGAGCTTGGTTAACCATTTCTGGAACTCCCCCTGAACGACCCTCTGTTCCAACAAATATTTAAGACTCCGTTGATCGGTTCTCAAGATGAAGTGTCGCCCCATGATATAATGCCGCCACTTTTGAATGGATAAGACAATTGCCATCAATTCCCTCTCGTAAATCGATTTGAGACGGGTATTGGAAGACAAAACCTGACTAAAGTATGCGATGGGTCGCTGGTTCTGCATTAGGACTGCCGTTAAGCCATACTCCGATGCATCCATCTCGATTATGAACTGTACTGAAAAATCTGGAAGGGCTAAAACTGGTACAGTGGTCATGGCTTTCTTCAGTTTCTGAAATGCATTCTCTGCCTCGTCTGTCCACCCAAAAGCATCCTTCTTGAGTTGCTGCATAAGCGGCCATGATATTTCGCCGTACCCCGCCACAAAGCGACGATAATACCCTGTCAGCCCCAGAAATCCCTGCAGCTCTCTGATGTTTCGAGGGGTCGGCCAGCTGGTCATGGCTGTAATTTTTTCTGGGTCTGCTGCTACCCCATCACGTGAAACCAAATGTCCTAGGTATTCAATTTGGGCCTTGGCGAACTGACACTTCTTGGATTGGCATAGAGCTGGTACAATGCTAATACCTCGAACACCATTTCCAAATGTCGGACATACGAGGCCACATCTTTACTATACACCAAAATGTCGTCAAAAAACACCAACACGAACTTTCGTAAGTATCCTCGGAACACCTGATTCATTAGTGACTGGAAAGTGGCTGGGGCATTGGTAAGCCCAACGACATGACTAGAAACTCGTAATGCCCCTCGTGTGTTCAGAATGCTGTCTTAGGCACATCCTCTGGCTTTACTCGGATCTGGTGGTAACCGGATTTAAGGTCCAATTTTGAAAATATGGTGGCTCCATGCAGTTCGTCCAACAATTCGTCAATGACTGGTATAGGAAATTTATCCGGAATAGTTACCATGTTTAATGCCCTATAGTCGACACAGAACCTCCAACTGCCGTCCTTCTTTTTCACTAACAGAACTGGACTAGAGTAGGGGCTATAGCTAGGCTGTATTAATCCTGCATCCAATATTTCTCGGACCAACAGCTCAATTTCGTTCTTTTGTATATGGGGATACCGGTAAGGCCGCACACTGATTGGATCCGTGCCTTCTCTTAACTGGATGGCGTGGTCTACCTCTCGGTTTGGGGGCAGCGCCTTGGGCATGTGGAAGACATTCTGGAACTTCTGTAAAACTGGCTGCACCTCCTCTACCAGGTGCCCCTCCTCCAGCTCCCTCTTTTCTGCTCCTAAACTTCTCAGTTCCACCCAGACCCCTTGTCCCTCTTGTTGCAAGGCCTTGACCATGGCTTTGAGAGATACTTCAGTGTGATTCCGCCCTTGATCCCCTCTTAGGGTGACTGTCTTTTCCCCAATACGGAACCGCATGGTGAGTAATTTCCAGTTCACCTCCATACTTCCTAATCCTCCCAACCATTGCATTCCCAAAATGACATCGATGTTCCCCAGCTCCAACGGCAGAAAATCATCTACTATTCTCAGTCCCTGCATCTCCATCATCACTCCCTTGCAAATACCCTAACCTTGCATGACACCCCGGTCCCTATCACAACTCCGTAATGAGTAGTTGCCACAATCGGAATTTCCAGCAACTTGACCAACTGGGCTGTGATAAAATTGTGGGTAGCTCTATAGTCTACTAGTATCGTTACCTCCTTCCCCTTTATGGCTCCCGTAAGTTTCATGGTGCCGGGAGTTGACAGTCCTACCACGGAATTAAGGGATAATTCCACGGGTTCCGGAATCTCCACTGGCTCGCATCTCTCCGGCTTGACTTCCCTTTCTTCGCCGTTGGTCTCCTCCTCCTGCAACAACAGTAACCGTAGCTCCCGGTTCTTGCATTGATGTCCCACCATGAATCTTTCCTCACAGGTAAAACACAGCCCTTTCTCCCTCATCGACCGCCATTCTACGTCGGACAGCCTCCGTATCGGAGCTTCCCTGCGCGTCGCCGGTGCCTTTTCCCCCATTGTAATCATTCTCGTGGGAAATTCGTCTCCCATTCGTCCGTCCCTTTGACTTGGGGCTGTAAAAAATGTCTTATAGCCCTTTGGGCATGATGGGCTAGAAAAGGATTTCATGATTTTATCTCTCTCCTCAACTCTTTGGGCCATCTCCATGATACAGCCTAGCCCATTAGGTTGATGCAACCTAATTTCAGCCCTTATGTGGGGTTTCAGCGCATTCACAAATGTGCTCTCCAACACTTCTTCAGGCAGATTTACCAGCGGGGTTGCTAAGGTTTCAAAAACCTGCCGGAATTCCTCTACCGTTCCTTCCTTGGTTGGACGGAACCTCAACAATAGTTTTCGGCGAAATGATTCCCAGCTACGAAAGGGCTCCCTCGCCTCCGGCCATTAGAGCCATGAGAGGGCACTACCGTCGAGGCTCACGCATCTCCAATTTGCGAACTCGTCGCCACTCCCCACTGTCCATACTCCGGTCAGACGTCGCCATCGCCCCATCAATACTAGCCTCGCCCAATCCTTCCTGCTGTTGTCCCAGGTTCTGTGCTCGTTGTTCCATCAAAGGACCCTGGTTAACATTGATTTGTCGGCCCCTATCTATCGCACTTCCGGCCCCGTCACCACCCAATACCTGCTCCTTCGTCGCCTGAGGATGGGTCCACGTTGCCATGGTTTTCTGGGTCTCCTCCATTGTCTGTAAGATCCTTGCCATGTTCTGAGAGAGGTGTTCCACCGAACGTTCCAAACCCGTTAAACGCTGCAACCCGGTCTTCAACTCTTCCATTTCTTTCTCCATTGCTTCAACCTTGCTGTCTGTTTTCTTCTGGGCCATCAGGAATCAACGTGCTCTGATACCAGTTTGATAGGATTCTGATCATATAAAGAAAGAACATAAATTATAAAAGGAACTTTTAATTGAAATTGAGATATTTAGTAACAAGAACGTAGCTATAGGACTCTTCTCCACTCAATATTTGCCTGCCTCTACTGCCTCCTCTACATTTATTTATAGGACTCATTCTAACAGAATTAGTTCCCCCCTAACAGACCCACAAGTCATTTCTAACCGCTGCCATGTGGTGGACTTGCCCCCTAGCCTTTCTAGAATAAGTGTAAATGATAGGGGGCCTATCACAATGCTATGCTGCTCTACTATAAACTCTGATTGGGATATAAAATAATATGTGCTAATCATACCAGATGAATTTTTAATATGCAAATCTTTTAGTCATTTGGATCAAAATCTTATTGGTTCTTTTCATGTGAACAAACCCAACCTTCAATTTATTTTCTCCTAATCAGAGGTTGCAAACTTGTGTTCGAGGTATATTATCACCTCCTATCAAGAACTTGTCTGCAACATTTTTTCAGGAAGAAAAATATGTTTACTTTTGTGCTGTTTTACCGAGCTATTTGATTTTTTTTTAGTTTAGTGGAACTTCAAGGCTATACGGGAAATAGGAGAGGAAATTGGGATTTGAAATCACTCTGCATTTCATTTTATGGATGCTAGGGAATGGGAGACAGTACTAGGGATGTCAAAAAAGCTCGCTGGCTCGGGCTCGGCCCGTAAAAAGCCCGAGCCAAGCCCACCTCGGGCTCAGGCCGAGCCTATATAAAATTGTTGCCTGCACAGGCAGCAGCTGCAGCTGGCAGCTACAGCAGCGCACACGCAGCAAATTTTGCTGCCTGCGTGCATGTTAATAATTTTTTTTAAAAAATAAAATAAAAAATAAAAAATCAAGTCGAAGCTCAAAATTATATGGTCGATGTTCAATATATCTTAATTACCTATATTTTAAAGATTAATAGTGGAGAGATTTTTCAGTATACCAACTTCAATAAATACAATTAGGGACGGTTTTTATCAATACAACATCACCACATTAAGAAATTAATCTGAAAATTGGATAATGAAAATATAAAACCGATGTAAAATCCTAAACAACCAAAAAATAGCATTTTTACCCTTGTATCATACTATTAATTAAAAGTTAAATAAATGGTAAATAACTCAAAAAGTAATCAACACACCTCATAGAAACCAATAAAGATTATTAGTATACCATTAAATGAAAATGAAAATCGCAAAATTTATGATAGTCAAGATAATATTTCGAAAAAAAGGGCTCGGCTCGGCCCGTTAAGGCTCGGGCCGAGCCTTATTTTTTTTGGCTGGGCTCGGCTCGGGCCTCAAAAAGCTCGGTCCAAAAAAGCTCGGGCTCGTACGAGCTTTTTTTTTTGCTCGGGCTCGGCTCGTTGCCACCCCTAGACAGTACGTTATGGAATTCCGCTGTGAGTTCACAAAATGCTCAATTTGGTCCAGATGTATACTTACTGAAACTTTTTGGTGATCTGACAAATAGATATTAGTTTACCTATGCTTTCAAGGTGAAAAGAGAAGTTAAAGTAAATATCATTCAAGATAATTATAAATGAAGTGGAAAATACTATAGACCGATATGATGAGCTGTACGAGGAGTGGATATGTTGTGTTTGAATTTGTAATTTGTTCATTATAGATGGACGGTTGGACCTTCACCTGAACTCAAAACTTCTAAGATTTTCAAGAGTCATGTTTCTACACATCTTTTTTTTGTGAAGTTTGTTTCCTATTTGAGGGAAAATCATGTGGAAATCTCTGCTTTCGAAATTTTTTTGATGGGCAAATATGGTATATTTGTGTACATTTAGTAGAAGAACATTGGCGTGGTGGATTACATAGCTCTTTTTCAAAGTAGTCCTACGTGAATTGAATAATTGATGTAGAATGAAATGTGAAAACTCTAAGAACAAATGCTAATGTTGAGAATTAGGGTTGGTGTAGACAATAGAAATAGGGAAATTAAGTTTAAACATTAAGTGAAACATGGAACTTGGAATTACTCTTAAGAGTCCTGGGACACACCTAGGGTTGACTTGCATCTCACAAACTTGATATTGAACTCTAGTTATCGTAAAATTTATCCCTTATTATCTGCTCCAGAAATGGAAACTTACAAAATAAGGACTATTAACTTATTTGGAAATTACATAAATTTAAGTAGCCAACTAACAGATCAAATTTATAGACATATCCTCTTGACTTCCTTTAACCCCAGACCATTCTATTGACTACCTTTTTTTAAGATAGCAAAAATGGGAACATATTAACTGCATGAAAACACATCAAATACTGCAGTCCCTTCTGTAAAAGTTTTTAGGCTGAATGCCCTTCTCTTCTCCCATTCTCTTATTATATAGAAATCGAAATATGTACATATACGGTATGTAATTAACCTAATATGGTAATGTACAATAATGGTATGTAATCGTCCTAAATTGGTAATTACAATCGGAATATAATCTCATTGACGTCTCCCCCTCAAATTAATGTTGGACGATCAAGAAGCATCAATTTGTTGACAAGAAACTGATGACGTTGTCGAATCATCGCCTTCGTGAACAAATTAGCAGTTTGAGCATTAGTTGTGACATGAGGAAGAGTAATAAGATGACTATCATAAGCCTTATGTATAGAGTGACAATCCACTTCCAAGAAACATACAACATCTGGTAATTGAGCGACGAGTATCTGCACATCCGGCCCAATTAGCACCATTATAACCAACCAGCTCAAAAGTAGAATTGGTAGAAAAGAAAAGACCCCTATTAGGTGTACCCAACAAGTATCGAGTAATGCTACGAACTGAGGCGAAGAGGAGGTGTTTTGGGGCATGGCAAACCTGTTGGACAGTAAAAGAGATATCTGGTCGTGTAATAGTGAGGTAATTTAAACTACCTACCAATTAACGATAGAAAGAGGGATCAGGAAGAAGATCACCCACTTCCTTGCAATATTTCACATTCACCTCCGAAGGAGTATCAACATATCTACCATCCCGAAGTCTAGCTAAGCTAATCAACTCCTCTGTATACTTATGCTGATGTCGGCAAGTCCCGGCTGGACTTGAATGCACATTAAGACCTAAGAAATACTGTAAAGGGCCCAGATCTTTTATATGAAAAGATTCCTTAAGTCGGTCTTGAAGATGAGATATCAATCTAGAGTCAGTCCATGTAATAACTATATCATCCACGTAGACAAGAAGTACCATACCCGCCTCGTTGTTGGAAATAAAGAGAGATGAATCATATTGACTCTGAGTAAATAAAAAACCAAGAAGAGGAACGAAACTTGTCAAACCAAGCGCGGGGGGCTTGTTTCAACCCATAAAGTGAGCGCTTTAGCTTACACACATCGGAAGAGGACGAAGAGAAGAAACCTGCAGGTGGCATCATATAAATCCCTTCCTTAATGTCAACATATAATAAAACATTTTTAACATCCATCTGCCGTAAAGACCATCCCTTGGAGGCAGCTATAGTAAGAACGATGTGAACGGTTGTTATTTTGGTAACAGGTGCAAAAGTCTCCTCATAATCTACTCCATATTCTTGACGATTACCAAGAGCCACCAATCGAGCTTTTATAGCGGTCTAGTGAACCATCAGAGCGGAACTTAACAGAGTACACCCATTTATATCCAATAGATTTGATTCCAGAAGGACAAGGAACAATATCCCATGTGTGATTTTCTTGAAGAGCATGAAGTTCTTCCTGTATAGCCTTGTTCCAACAGGGTTGGGTAACGACCTGAGAATAAGTAGGAACTGTGTAGCGACCAAGAATTTTAAGTTTATATTAAATTATTTTTCTCGAAAAACGTGTCGCTAAACTTTAAACCCTAACGTTAAAGTGAAAACGTGTTCGTCTAGCCGTTATAATCAAATTTAAATTATCTCAAATCGAATTCGTTTCCAAATAAGTTTAAAGTATTAATTTCTTGTTATTTTATTTTTAAATCCAAATTTTAGTAAATTAAGTAAAAATATGTTCTATAATTATTTTAAGTTCAACTTCTCAATCCAATTACATATGCCCAAATCGAAATTTTAATTCTTCTTAGCCCAAATTCATTTAGGTCTATTGCTTTTAAGTCCAAATAGAAAATATTTCTTCCTGACCCAATTAGTTGCCTAGGGATTTGTGCTCTAGAAAATTCTATTCATAGACACTCCACCTCCTTCCCCTCCTCACTAATCTAGCAATCATTTTTGGTAAGTTTTCTCGCTTTTCCTCAATTTTTGGAGATTAATGTGGATGCTAGAACATCAATTTCTAGCATCAACACCATCTCCCCCTCACACCCTTAACTCCATTTTTCACTATGGGTCACAATTGATGCTAGAATGACCATTTCTAGCATCAACAGTGAATTCCCCAAGCTGCAACACTATGCAGCCTACCCACCAAACCACCATTGACACTGTAGCCTCAACACTACAAAACGAACCACCAAGCTCACTACCCCAAATAGCAACACCCAAACTGACCACCACCTCTCACGCCCTCCCCAAACCGAGAACATCAAACCACCAAGTCACTCCACCACCAAGCCAACTCTACCAACACTGTCCAACACTCCAAACCCGAGACCTCAACGCCACCCTCATCACCGCAAGGCTACCAAAATCGAGCTCAAAAACTGACTGCCAAAAACCCGCCACCAACAACCCAAAACCGTGACCTCCACCAACTCACGGCCAATAGCCCAAGACTGAACCATAACTCACTGCCAACACTCAAACCACAACAACCAAAAAACGAGCAAAACTAACACCCAAACAACCTCAAACTGCCACCAAAGCAACCCCAAAAACCACCCAATTATGAAATAAAAACCCCAAATCAACAACCTATAAACTTACCTCCTTCCTCGACCTCTTCCAACTCGATTGCCACCAAGAAAAACCAAAAAAATCCGAACCTCCATTAGCCAGGGTTTCAAACCATTTCGCCCAAATGAAACCCCCCTCCCACGTACCCATGAGCCCGGCGCCACCACCTTCGTCGGTTGATGGTGGTAAGGTTTCAGAGGAAGGGGTGAAGCCCCTTCCGTTGACTCTCTCTCTGTTGTTAAATAAGAGAAATAGAAATAGAAAGAAATTAGGTTATATTTTAAATTTTGATTTTTAAATTTTACCTTTTAGCCCCCAAGATTTTAAAAGTTTCTATTTCAGCTTTTAAGTTTTATTTTCAGTTTTAATAGATTTTACATTGAGTCCCTAAATTCTAAAAGTTTCTATTTCAGCCGTTAAATTTTATTTTCAGCTTTAATAGATTTTCAATTAAGTCCATGGTTTTCTAAAAGTTCGATTTCGGCCCTTAAACTTTTATTTTCAGTTTCAATACTTTTCAATTGAGTCCCTAAACTTTATTTTATCATTTTAAAACTTTAAAATCTCGAAATACTAATTCAATACTTTTCCTATTTTGGCTAGACGAAATGTACGGACAATTAAGAGCTTGAGATTACTTTTCGCTCTATTTTTGCACGTAACTCGAGATTATTGATGTAGACTCGCCTCCATTAATTAGTTTAAATTATAATTGCATGTTTTATGTGAATTTACGTGATTTATATGTTTAATGCATGAGATGAGAATATGTCATATGAGATATATGATGTTATGCTTGCCATAACTTATATGCTTTAATGCATGAGAAGAGACGAGAATCTCTTATGAGATAAGATGAGAATGTTATGCATAACTTATGTGCTTAAATGCACGAGACGAGACTGCCCACATCCTATGATTTTAAAGAGCCTATGATTTTTAAGAAAATGAGCCTATGATGATAATGATGATGTCACGTTATATATTGCATAAGTATATATTCAATTATTTTGTAAATTAATTATCGGCGATGAGTCTACTGAATATTTTTTCGAAATACTCATTCAGTTATTTTAACAATATTTGCAGATTTCGGAGATGGTCGAATGTGATGGGCAGTGGTTGCATGTGTTGTAGTTATTTACTTACGAAATTTCCACATTTTGAAAACTATTAACGTACTTTGTAATTTCGTTTATTTCAAAAACTTGAGATTTATATTTTAAAACGATTATTCTAAGTTATTTAAATGAGTTTGTTGCCGACGACAATTACCGTTATGAATGTGATGTGATTTTTAAAAATTAGGTTATTTCCCCAAATTTTGATTATTAAAATTATGGCAAAAGATGATGATGTGGCAATTCGGGTTAACAGAACTCGGAGTGCTACAAACTGTTATATGAGATAAGGTTGCAGAGAAACCATACCGAACAGGAGGGCGAGAAATGCGGGCGGATCGCAGAAGAGTACTCTAGGATAGGATCGGGATCGGGAAGGGGCAGTGAAGCTAGAGGTGGTCGTCTTTGATATATCACGCTCAATAGGACGAGAATAATCCTCGAAGCTAATGAGATGAGGTAAATCAGAAGATGGTAGATGTTGAAAGTAATACTGATTCTTAAAGAAAACCACATTGCGAGAGATACATAAGCGATTAGCAACACTATCATAACAAACAAAACCCTTATGAGCAATACTATAACCCAAGAAAGCACTCTATAGATTAAGCAGCAAACTTATGATGTTCATGTCGGCAAATGAACAAAACATATACAGCTAAAAGTATGCAACATGTTATAGCTAGGATATGTGCCATGTAGGCGAAAATAAGGTGAATTAAAATTCAAATACTGAGCAGGAAGTCGATTAATTAGATGGACAGCTATGGAAAGGGCTTCAACCTAAAATCTAGGCGAAACTGAAGATTCCAGGAGAAACTCTGACAACATCCAACAAGTGACGATTCTTTCTGCCACTCCGTTCTGCTGAGGAGTATATGGGCAAGAGTGTTGAGAAAGAATACCCTTTTGTTGTAACAATATCTGGCACAGATGAGATATATTCACCACCGTTTTCGGACATCAGAATTCGAATACCGGAAGAAAATTGTCTCAATATAAGCGATAAAAGTCTGAAGCGCAGTATCGACTTCACTTTTAGAACGGAGAAAGTATATCCAAGTGTAACGACTGAAAATCATCAATAAACGTTACAAAATACTTATATGGGCATGTGAAGTGACGGGTGCCACTCCCCAAACATCACTATGAATAATCTTAAAGCATTTATTAGCACGGCTGCCATGAGTTGGAAATGGAAGAATCTTACTTTTCCCAAGTTTACAAGTATTGTAATTGAAAGATAAATTTGAAAACTGAGACTGATCTTTATTATCCAAAAAACCACATTTCAACAAATGAGACAAAATTAAAGTATTCGGATGCCCTAGTCTTTTATGCAAAATTTCATGCTTAAAGCTAACATCAATATATGCTAAAGACAAAGTAGTAGGAATATTAAATTGTAATGTAAATAATCTGCTGACTTTAGGCCCCTTCGCGATCACCTTCCTCAACCTCTGATCCTGTACAAGACAACCAGCATGTGAGAAATGTACATCGCAGTTATTATCAACCAATTGACCAACCAAAATCAAGTTAGTAGATAACCCTGGAGATAAAACATTATCGAAAGAATTAATATCACTAATAGCAGTAATTGGAAGGGTACTGCCATTAGCAATCTGAATGTGTTGTGTCAGTGTATCATCGAATATTATGCAATGAATTAGAATTACCAGTCATATGATTCGACACCCCCGAATCAGCAAACCAAGGAGAAGATACAACTTAACTCTTACCTTGTAAGCCCAAAGCAGAGAAGACAGAAACAATAATCTGTTGAACCATTTTTGGGGTAAGCGGTTGACTAGTACTTGCCGAAGAGAGTGTAGGAGTAGGTCCATGCACATTAACTTGAAATGCTTGAGCGTTTCGTTGCTGAGGTCGTGTGGGACAATCCTTTATGAGATGTCTCGGTTTCTTACATTATTTGTTAAGTTTCCAAGGACAATGGTGAGCAATATGACTTTATCCTTTGCAATAGAAGCAATGAAGTTTACCTTTTCCCCGTCCTTGTGTAGCATATGCAGCAACGTTCACCACATTAGAGGAAAGATCAGCTCCCATGGTAGTTTGTGTGCCGTTGCTCCTTACGTAGAAGTTCACCCAAACATACATCCAAAGAAGGAACCGGATGGCAATTCAATAAACTTGCCCGAGCAACTTCAAATTCAAGTCGTACTTTCATAAGAAATTGATCCCACTTTCTAATCTCGTGAACCTCTCGGAGAGCTGATAGAGCCACTGTAGGAACCTTAGCATGAATTATGTTGGAGTACTCATTCCACAAGCTCAAAAAATTGGAGTAATATTGCTCAATGGTGAGATTGCCTTGTGTAATTGGTAATCTCTAACTCCAATTGAAAACGTCGTGCATTGTTGTCCGAATAATAGATTCGTTTTAAATAGTCCCACATTTATGTAGCAGTAGTGAAAGAGCATAAATTATTCACCATGTGCGCCCCCATAGAACCCAAAATCTAAGAAATAATCCTAGCATCTTTAGTTTTCCATGCACTAAGATCTTTAGCATCCTCAGGCACTGTAGAAGACCCATCAATATGCCCCAAAGCTTTTTCCCGTTTAAGAACATTTTGAATTGAAATTCCCATATAGGGTAATTCTTTCCTGTAAACTTAATGCAAAAGGCATCAACCGACATACCGCCTTATTGTAAAACAATCACTAAACTTAATATTTCAATCACAAGTAACAATCCACACACCTGAATTAATATCCGAAATAAATAAAATAAACCGCAATTGGGCTGACTTATGAAGCCCACTCCACCGAAACAAAGAAATAGACCACCACGGGTGATTTAAGCTTTAAATAACACAGCTTACATAGCCTACTCCACCTAATCAAATAAACAAACCTCTACAATTGTGCCTTAAATTGCATAGCCCACACAGCTCAACACCTATGAGCCCAAAAGAGACCATAGAGAGGCTAGACCGAGAACTCCACGGCGACGCGTCGGAGAAGACACCACAGAGATGCGTCGATTGCACTCAAAGAAACGATGATTCAACTCCGATTACCCACAAGACCTCGCCACTGGTAATCGACCCCCACCAATGAAGATGAAATCACTGCCTGCACACGCTTCAATCAAACATCACCATCACCAGCAAGTCGAAGATAGTGATCTGCACCAATAAAGACGTCGACTACCGATCGGCCAACCAAGAAATCCAATTCGAGAAACAACCAAAAAAATTTGAATACCCCGAGCTATGATGCACCGACACGGACACGTTACATCGATATGTAATTTTTTAAAAAAGTACAAACACGATACGTCATCGACACGTTGATGAAATTCTTAAAAATTCCTTATTTATATAGTATAAATTTAGTTTTATACTTGTTATCAATTTTTCTTGTTGAAATCTTTTAAACATGAGTAATTATTTGTTACTTCCTAATAACTGTGAATTAACAATAAATAATATTTCTAATATAAAATGAAAAATAATTATGGTATTCGAGAAGTTTCGGCATAGACTCGTATCTGACATGTGTCGGACGCGGACACGCTACCCTAAATGAAGTGTCCGTACTACAAAGATATTTGAACGAAACCTTTCTTAATTATTTATAGGTAAGGAAAACCTATGGACTAAGTAAGGTGTCTTTTACTATCTATCAAGTTAAAGTTTGGTGCCTACATCTACACCTCATGCTTAAAGTTAAACACTTCATGTTTGCCATATTAGGAAAAATTAATCCACTATAAAGATAGCTTGCAACTAGTTGACACCACATGCTTGCTTGTTACTACAAAGATAAACACCTCATGTTTGAATATTAAACACTAAACACCTCATGCTTTCTTGTTCCTTCACTACGAAGATAAACACCTCATGTTTGCTTAACACCTCATGCTTGAATATTAAACACTAAACATCTCATTAACTAATCTTGGCAAGCTTTTAATCAACCAACAATGAAAACTTGGCAATCACTAATAATCTTGGCCATATAAAATTTTGAAAAGTTAAATTATCATACTAAAAATTAAATGAGCAAGTTAAACAAACATAAAATTTTGGAGTATTACATCCCTCCTCCCTTAAAAAATTTCGTCCTCGAAATTTGTTTACCTCGAACTTAGTTGAGAAGTTCTGGATACTTGGTCATTTCTTCTTCTCTTTCCCAAGTCGATTCTTCAATATTATGGATTCTCCATTGAACTCTCACTAATAGAATTTCTTTTGTCCTCAGTTGTTGGGCTTTGCGATCTAAGATTGCTACTGTTTTTTCTTCATAAGTCATGTTCTGTTTGATATCTAATGGTTGAGAACTAACCACATGACTTTGATCTGACACATATTATCGCATTAACACGTGGAATACATCATGAATTGCTGACAAATATCGTTGTCGAGCAATCCGATAAGCCGCATTTCCAACTCTCCGCAAAATTTCAAAAAAACCCACGAATCTTGGTCGAAGTTTTGCCTTCATTCCAAAGCGAAGAACTCCCTTCATCGGTGCCACTTTTAAGAAAACTTTATCACCAACATTAAATACCAAGTCTTTTCTTGTATAACCCTATCGCTCGAGCGAGAGCTCGCCGACGGCTGTCGCTCGAGCGAAGGAGGGACGACAGTTTAGTGACGATGTTTCTGCTTTTGTAGTTTGAGCCAACCCTTGGTAACAGTCTAGTGAAAATTCGCACCGTTTTCCTCCTTGTTTCAAACTCAAAACCCTAGACTTATTCAACTAAATTTTAAACAAATTGCACATTACTCCTTGAATTTTTACACTCTATCAATTTCAATCATTTTGTTCACAGAATTTGCCAATCACAAAATCATCTAAAACCTAACATAGCCCAAACATTAAATGGCAATAGACGATTATGATAAACCATCAGAAAAATTTCACAATCTCAAAATATCGTATAATTAAAGCCTTAGATTTATAAATTGTTTGGTAGAAATTAAAATCCAGATTTTAATCTAAATCAAAGTTAACAACTAATTTTAACCATACATTTTATAGGACACAATTTTTCAACCACACATTTCATTAATTTTTATCAAAATTTACTTAAAATCTGATTTTAATCGTTACCAAACCAGGGCTTAATATAAATAATAAAATGGGACTTAAGAGACTATTTGTTAAACTTTGAAATACAAACCGCAAATCTTGCCAAAATTTGGCAAAGCACGAAGCAACATGCGAAGAAAACAAGGACACAAAGGGCAAACACCATGTCAGCGTACCAGCCCCGTCCAGGCCAACTACATGCCGTCATTAATAACTCGCATAATATTCTTAACAAAATTATTTATGAGTTAATCAATGAGCATTTGCCATCTGCCATATTACAAAATGATTGAAATATCACAAAGTTTGAAGGGAAATTTATAAGTACCTCCCATTTTAGAAGAGAACGGAGTGCATTCCAAATATTTCCCTCTCAAATAGCTATTTCCCCTCTTATCCAAAATTGAGCATTGAAACTAGTGAGTTTAGTATTTGTTGATTCAATTTTTACCATCAACATATAGTTTGTTTTAATACATTTTCTTTGATTTTTATATATTTATAATCTTAACATATACATGACATTAATTTTGAAAAATCAAAATAAAAATTTCATAAATGAAATAATATAATGAAGTTAACGCTGCATTTAAAAATTAATTTTCCTTTTATCCCTTTCCTAATGAATATTTTATTGATAAATCTACATGACGAAAATATGATTAAGATGTAATCGCCTTTTTTTTTTTGTTATCCAAGTTAGGATAATTTAACTCTCTTTAGTGTAAACACAATTCAGATTAAATGCATTGTAGGTGGTTAAACTTTCAGTGGGTTGAATTCGGATCAACCCATGCAAAGTGGCTTGATTTCACAATAATAAGAATGAGTGTACCCTGATGCAACTCTTGGAATTTAGCTGACTCTCTACATTTAATCCGTAGAGTAATGCTACATATTAGAAGAATGAGAGAGAGGTAGGATCAATATTGATTAAGAGTGTGTTCGTCATCCTTTAAAAATTAAATTGTTTGCTACAGTATCATTTCTCCATCATTCACACAATAAAATATTCTACACACAAATCAATAAAGTTTTTTAAAATTTTAACCACACATTCCTCAAAAAATACTATTCAAAAACTTCATTCTTTCTCCCATAATGGGAGACAAACCCGGCTAAGTTGTCCTTTTAGCTAATTAAATATCACTGTCCTTTCAAATTTGCTCCTTACTGGTCAACTAAAAGCTCATGACCCAAAAATATATACTCCATCCGTCCAAATATATAGGGTTGTTTCGTTTTTCACACGGATTAAAAAAGCTTTTTTAATATCATTGGAAAATTAATTTTTGCTAAGATTTTTCCTAATTTACCCCTATTTAATTTTCAGTATGTAAAACTAAATTATTGTTGGAATTAATAAAGAAGAAGAAGAAGAAGAAGAAGAAGAAGAAGTGAGAGTTGTTCCATGTTTCCAAGAAGTGGGAAATGTGTGTATTTGGATGATTTCAAGAAGTTGGAATTAAGTGGGGAAAATTTAATAAGAGTATATTGGTAAAGAAATACAACAAAATATTCTATATTAGGAAACATGCAGATATTTGGGACAAAAGAAAAAGGAAACTCAGCCTATATTGGGACGAAGGGATTATCAAACTTACATTGGACAATGAATAAGTAACACTAATATTAAGTATTACTCTTTTTGTATACAAACTTGAGTCGAGTATGCTATTTCGTTGTAGATATTATTGAAATTAAGGGTGTAGCCATCCGTCAAAAACTATATAATTGAAAGGTTGAAGACATATTTCACCTTTCCTAAATTTCAACGGTAAAAGAAAAAAGAACATTAATCACATTAAAAAAAGAAGGCACCTAATAATAGAGTAACCAAAATGACAATTGAAACATTTGGATAAATTATAAGGTGGACCGTGGACATAAACCAGCAGGCAATTTCAAGTCCTTATTAGAAAACAACAAGAAATCGACGGCAAAAATAAGTTTGGCAACAAATTAGTAAAACCCCACAAATTCGCATATCACCATCCTTGCCATGCTTAATGTCCCCAACAACTATTAACTCAAAAAAGTATGGGAACAATGTCTATGGTCAGTAGTCAGCAATCAAAATCTGTAAATAGAAAACATAATGCTATTTTAAATTGTCCACACTAGAATTATATATGGACAATGTAAATGCATGTACGAGAAATCAGACACGGCAAACAATGAAAATGGCCGAATATACAAGAAGAATGTATCTTCCGAACAAAAATAGATAAATAAATAAAATGGAGGAAGAAGAAAATACCAAAGCTTGCTCATACCAAAATATCTTGGCATTTCATGACATATAATAATCAAGATAAAATCTATATGTGCGATTAAATGATGAGCTAAGTTGGGTAAAAAATCCTCCATGGCCAAATAACACTACCATTGCCCCAACACCACATGGAAAAAAAGGACACCTTGTTCTTCAAATCTCCACCACTCCGCAACTTTATGGACATTAAAAGACTAGCAACAGTTCGTCTCTTTAACTTCAAAAGAAAGTCATGAAATATTTTAATTATGTTCACTATATATCCTCCAAAAAAGATTACACGGCGTCATTCACAAAAGAAGTTAACCTTCACCACACTTAACTGAAACTTATCCTCATATTAATTTTATCTAAAACCAGTTGTTTCGAGAATATTTTCTTATCCAAAAGTCTAATATACAATCTCGTCACTCCCAAAATCTATGTCCATTTCCACCCCTTTGAATTTTATAGAACTCCTTCGTAGCGACAAAACCCAAAAAGCAGTTAAAACCACATAATGATAATTGATAAATCACTTCACTTTTTTTTAGGTTAACAAAACCATCATAATATTGAGACATCATGGAAAGACGACAGTCAAATTCAGTTCCCAATAATAGTTTGTTCCAACCCTTGAGGTCAACTTACAGTGAAACAAAATATAAACCAATTCAGCATCATTAGGTTTTTACTTGAATCAATCATTAAGTCAGTTCTCAAATAGACCACATAATTGTTGGATGTGGAAATTTAATCTTCACAATAGGAAATCGATTTTCCTATGAAAATTAAACCCAAATGCATGGTGGATCTTAGATCACATTGAAATCATAGGAAATTTTTATTTAAATTCTCACACATAAATGTGAGATAATAACTTTGAAGGGGATTTTAATGGCCTATCCAAATGCTTCCTCCCTTAGATCTTTTCCCTTGTGCTCCTTAGGTGCCCATTCCTTTTTAGGAAAAAGAAAAATGACTAAACCCTAATTCTTGCTAAATGTGCCCTAAAAGGGCATATTTATACCACACAATAAGAGTTTCATATTTGCACAAATTTCCTTGAACTTTATTGTAGTAGATCAATTAAATCACACACCTTTATTGGAGCCAAAATAGAGACCTAGTCGGACCCAGAAGACTCAAGCTCCAATAGATGTTTCCAATTGGGTCAACTCTTCAGCAATTGAGATACATCTATTAATCTCGGCTTACTCTACCAAAAAAATCCAGATTGCACTATTGAGTCAAGTGAAATTTATGGAAGCCAAATATGATTCGGTAGCAATATCCTCCGACCAACGTTCCACGAGTCAACCCCCGTTTGACCTTCAATATGTTAAAGTCGTCAAAATGACTGTTTTGATCTTCAACATGTATTGTCCTCCAAGTCCCATTTCATAAGACGAATTCGTTGTGATCACATCACAATGCCAAGTCCAATGATCTCATCGTCGGACTACTGAGCTCATGATCAATTCCCTTTAGAAATTATCTTAGAGTGATGATCGTTTCATCATGATGATTAACGAAATCCACTATTGCATGTATATGATCTTTAATTACTTCGCATGGATTCCCAAAGCACCGAGATCGATCTTCTAATTAAGACTTTACTCATTGGTACCTCAAAGAATTTGAACTAGCAATTAAAGATACATTACTTGCTTAGGATTTAGGTGACTTGTTTGATAATCGAGTAATGTTTCATTTCGAGCGGTCACAAATGACTCATCCACCTGGCTCCATTCAGTGTGCTTCAAAAACACGGTATTGTTCTTATTCCCAAGTCTAGACAAATCTTAATAAGAACAATACAATATTATCAACATAAAGCGTCCAACTTTATACACCGATTGTGAACTGTCATTTTGATCATATAACGAATTGTGTCTTACTATACCCAAACCATTGAGTATACAATTTGTTATATTTCATATGATCATTGAAACTTAGATTATTGTCGCAAATTCTAATATATGAATAATTGAGCGTTAATTTGTAATGTCGTTACAATATACTTACTATAAAAATGGGCATAAGACTAACAATCTCCCACTTGCCATTTTTAAAGTATATGTGACATATCAATAGTACCCATCCTCTCAAGATGCTCATCAAAAACCTTAAGTGGTAGGCTCTTGGTGAACAGATCTGCAAGATTATCTGCTGATGCAATCTTGCTAACCGATATGTCTCCTCAATGAACAATCTCTCTAATGAGGTTATTTAGCATTGGCAATCGTTCCACTATTATCACAATAAAATGTTATAGGTTCCATTGCCAAAGGTACCACCACGTCTTGTCCAAGAGAAACTTTTTGAAACATACATCCTCTTTAGCAGCTTCATAAAGCGGCTACATGAGTCTCCATACTATGGCTCCACCTCCAGTATAAATACTGAACCCGATGTGGATTTTCTAGAGTCACGATCGAATTGAAAATCGAAATCAATATACCTAATAGGACTCAGATCATGTCCTGAATAGACGAGCATATAATCTCTTGTTCTCCGAAAGTACTTGAGTATATGCTTCACCGCTATCCAATGTTCTGCTCCTGGATTAGACTGATAACAACTAACAATACCCACAGCATAACAAATGTCTTGTCTAGTGCAAAGCATAGGATACATGAGGCTTCCTACAGCCATAAGGAACCTTCTTCATGTGATCTATCTCTGTCGGAGTCTTGGGAGAATGCTCTTTAGATAGATGAATTCCATGTCTAAAAGGGAGTTGTCCCGTTTTGGAATTCTGCATTGCAAATTTAGACAATATTTTGTCAATGTATGAAGCTTGGAATAATGCTATCCTTTTGTTTTTCCTATTTCGCAAGATACGGATTCCCAAAACACAATTAGCCTCTCCCAAGTCCTTCATATCAAACTATTGTGACAACCATTTCTTTGCGTTAATTTCCCTACATCATTTCCAATAAGTAGAATGTCATCCACATAAAGAATCAGAAAAACTACTTTCTTCCTTTGCATACGTTTGTATACATGGAGTTTAACCCAGATTTTGGTCGAAACCATAGGTATTAATGATTTGATCAAATCTGACATTCCATGACACGCTTGCTTAAGTCCATAAATGGACCGTTACAATTTGCAGAATTTCCTTTCATGGACTTTTCTTATAAACCCCTCAGGTTATATATCATGTAGATAGTCTCATCAAGACGCCCATTCAAAAAGGTTGTTTTAACATCCATTTGCCAAATCTTATAATCTTAATCAGTTGTAATAAAAGGATCCAAATAGATTTGAGCATGGAAAATAGTGAGAATGTTTCTTCATAGTCGACACCTTATCTTTGGGTAAAAACCATTGGCTACTAGCCTTGCTTTGAAGGTCAACCTTCCCACCTCTTTTCCTTTTATAGACCCACTCGCACCCTATAGGTTTGACCCCATTAGGTACATCCACAAGATCCCAAACCTTGTTATACATAGATTCCATCTCTTAGTTTATGGCAAATTTCCATGATTCAAAGTCTACATCCTCCATTGTCTCCTTAAAATGAAGTGGGATCTTCTTCTTGTTTAGTAGAAATCACCCGATAGGACTCTCCATAGAGCAAGTATCTAGAAGGTGGTCTAACAACCCTTCCACTACGAGTCATTATTGAAGGTGCCTGATTGTCTAGTCTGACCGAAGATCCTTTCTCTTCTCCCACTACTTGGTCATGTCCTTGCTCAAGACTAACCTCCTCATAGTCCCCATTGCGATGGGTGTGTAGTACCCATCAATGGGTACCTCGTTCCCTACTACCTCTGGTTCTATCTCATGAGGTACTGTAGTCATTACACGCTCACTTACCTCATTAGTGAACATAGGTTCCGTAGGTGGTTCCAAGTCATAAATATTTGATTCTATGCGGAAATTTGGAATCGAGTTATTTAAACCATGTTCTAATAATACCTCTTCCAATAGAATATTACTATAGAGGAAGTAACCTCTTGTTCCTTTTGGATATCTTACAAAGAGACAAACCTCCAGTCTTGATTCCATCTTATCCGTCTTTCCCTTTAAATCATGTGTCAGACACCCCCATATCCGAATATGATGCAAATTAGGCTTACGCTCATTCCATAATTCAAGAGGCGTCATGGGAATCTACTTTGACGGTACTAAATTCAAGATATAAATGGTTGTTTATAACGCATATCCCTGAAAGGAAATAGGCAATGATGAATTTCATCATTGATCTTACCATATCCAAAAGAGTTTGATTTTTCTTTTTCGAGACACTATTCTGTTGGGGGGGGGGGGTTCTTGGTGCACTCAATTGAGATAATATTCCATTATCCGATAAGTAGACCTTAAACTCTTGGGATAGATATTCGCCACCTCGATCAGATCGAAGAGCCTTGATACTCTTACCCAGTTATTTCTCAACTTCCGTTCGAAACTCCTCGAGTTTCTCCAAAGCTTCGGATTTGTGAGACATAATGTATATGTATCCAAATCTAGAGTAATCATCCGTAAAGGTGATGAAGTACTCAAATCCTCCTCTAACCCGAGTACTGATGGGTTTACAAACATCGGAATGTACTAATTCCAAAACTTCTTTAGCTCTTAGTCATTTAGCCTTAAAAAGCCTCTTGGTCATCTTTCCTTCTATACAAGATTCACATGTTGGTATAGATTCCACCTCTAACTTCTTTAAAGGTCCATCATTACCAATCTTTGGATCCTTTTTAGATTAATATGACCCAACCTAAGATGCCATAAGAAAGGTTAATTGGTACTAGACGATCTCTTTCTTTTCTTAGTAGTAGTAGTAGTGTTATGTATAGAGCCAATCATAGGACTCAAGACAGAGACTATTAACCATATGACCCGAACAAATAACAGAATTATTGAACTTGATAACCACTGTAGAACGGCTAAAAAGTACCGAATAACCAACATGATATAAAAGTGCCATGGAAACCAAGTTTCGTGTAAGTTCGGGAACATAATAACAATGATCTAAAATAAAGTGTCTACGATTCTCAAAACACAGCGCCAACAGCTTTGGCGGACACTACTGTTCATGTGCCGACTCTGATAGTGTATTCCCCTTTAATGAGGTGCTTGGTTTCTTGGAACTCCTGCAAATAATCGCATACACGATTAGTGGCTCCAGAATCTACAATCTAGGTACTAGTAGAATCAACCACTAAGCATGACTCCATGAATATGACATTTCCTTTGATGGGGATCGAGGTGCTGACCAAGTTAATCCTCCCAAATATTCTCAAGATCCTTTATAAGGAATTGGTGGTCCAATGACTAGGGCTTGACAAAGAGGATGAAAGAAGCTTTGCAAGGCTTGATTATGGAAGTGAAATACAAAGAGGTTGTGCTCGAGGATTCTAAAACAAAACTCGAAGATTCCAAAGCTTCACCAAAGATGGTCACTTATCTTTTTGTGCAAGGGATAAATTTGGAAGGACAAGAAGAGTACAAGGCTAGTTAGGAATTTTAATTGGGAACATTACATTTCTAAGGTGTTTACTTTACACCTTTTCAAAAGTACAAAAACAAGTTCCAAATTTCACAAATCAGGTTTTTTAATTTTTTATCTATGAATTAATGAATTATTAAATCAATATATTATTAAATATTTAATTCTAATATAATATAATTACCCCACCCCACCTCTCCCACCCCTACCGCTCCGGAGACTATTCCGACTACTGTTCCGGTCTCCGGCGACGATTCCGGTGACCGTTCCGCCGCCACTTATTCCGACGACTGCTCCGATTCTGGCAAGTGTTCCAACTCCGGCGAAAATTTTTAGGTCACAATTCAAATTTATCATAGGTCACACTTTGTTTATCAGTCACAACTTAAAAATTTAAAAGTCACAATACTTATTTACGGTCACAAACATCCCATTAATTGAACATACATTATATTTAGGTCACAATTTATCAAATTATTGAACGCAAATTAATAATTTCTACTTCACAAAGCATTTATTGGTCACTGTTTATTTAATTCATTGGTCACATATTATTTACTGATCACAAACTAACCAAATTCTTGGTCACAAACAACCTAATCATTTGTGACCACCCCCGAATCATTTGTTACCACCCTTTCGCCATGACCACCACCACAACCAACACGACCAAAGCACATCACACCACAATCGTACTGCCGCCTCACGCACCTGACACCCAACCACCGCACCCACAAACACATACCCAAGCCGCACACCCAATAGATCTGCAACCACCACAACTCACACGGCGCCGTTCGAAAACAAAAAAAAAACAGAAATTACAGATCCGCAATACCCCGATCCAACACCCACACCACAGCGCCGTTCACACTTCGCATCGAAGCAGCCACCACCGTCCCAACCAAATCACGACGATGCAAAAAACTGACCATGAAAGCAAAACTCACCCAACCATCTCCACTGTACCATACCACCACTGGACTAGATCGTAACCGCACCCCACACTCCATTCGCCGTCGCATCGCACCACTAAAAAAAACAACAGATCTGACCGTTCTCAGACCATGGACCGCGTAAGGCGCCTTGGCTGCTTCTGCTATTTTGCCGGATCGAAGAGAGAAGTGCGTGATAGAGAGGGGAGTGGAAACGGTGATGATTGGAGAGAGTGGAGAGACGACGATGGGTGGAGATGGGTGAGAAACTGTCGGTTTCTTCCTATTATATTAGGGTTTGAGAAGTGCCGGAGCGAAGTGAGAAATGCACAGCTTCGAGAGAGAGAGAGAGAGAGAGAGAGAGAGAGAGAGAGAGAGAGAGAGAGAGAGAGAGAGAGAGAGAGAGAGAGAGAGAGAGAAAACGGTGAGGGAGAGGGTAGAGAGAGAGAAATAAACGGAGTGATGAAAAATGATTAAATTGAATTTGTAAATAATTATTAATAATAAATTTTTTAATCATAACCTGATTTTTGAAAAGTTAAACATGTGATATGAGATATGAAAATGCTAATTTAAAAGTAGGGCTAGCTGTAATTTCCTCATTTTAATTGTAATCTTTAATGAATTATGAGCTTTTTATATTTTGATGAATTAGGCCCAATCCACAACTTTTGAGGCCCAACTCGTTTTCCTTCTTCTTTGAAGCTAGGTTTTTACTTTAAAAACGAGCAACCAAGATATTTGTAGAGGGAGAACGTTTTTGGAAGTAAATGAAAAAGCTCTTGCTTTGCCTTTCTTGTATTCTTGATAGAATGCTAGAAATTTGACTTATCAAAGGAGTGATCAACCTTTGTGGTGTCTCAAGGTTGGGGTTTTAAGGCCTTTGTTTCCTTAAGGTTCTAATCTTATCTGGTTTTGTTCCATTTTCCATTGATATTGTGGGTTTTCAAGCGGGAGAATCCATCATTTGGTATCAGAGCATTTTGGGTTGCTGAAATCAGTTTTCTATTATGTTGTTCTAGCCTTGCTATTATGACTAAAAATTCTGATTTTTGTTGAGATGGTCACCATCTAAGCTGGTTGCTTCTTGAGAATTGTTGGATTCTTTGATTCTATTAAGAACATAAAAGGGGGCTGGCTTGGCTTTGAGCGGTAAAAGGCAAGAGAGATCATCAACAAAGAAAAAGCCAAAATTGTGTGAAACACGAGTGATAACAATCTGATTTGAGTGCAAACACGTGAGGGAGTGTGTGAGGAACAACACCTTTTATTTTGTTTAATTTTGCAGGTCTAAATCTCATAAGGAAGGAGAAGAACCACAAGAGGTCGACTTGAAATTCTTCATCAAGGCTGTTACCGACCAATTTAAATTATTGAATGCGACATTGGATGATTTGAAGTCCTCTTCCGGCTCTAAAACATATAGAAGACATAAGTTAGATGAAGAGGAAGGAGCTGATTCCGAAGTGGAGAGAACAAGTTGTAAACGAGACAAGAAGGTTGGCTCCAAAGGAGATAATAATATAGATAGTAAAGATGACAATTCCGACTTTTCAAGGAAAGAATGATTCCGAGCTATACTTGGAGTGGGAAAGAAAAGTTGAGCACGTATTAGATTGTCATGATTACTCCGAGGAGAAAAAAGTAAAGCTAGCAGCTGTGGAGTTTTTAGATTATGCAAGTATTTGGTGGGATCAATTGGTGATCAATAGGCGTAGGAATGGTGAGAGGCCTATTCGGACAATATGAGTTTTCATTAATAATTACGTTAATTTAAAATAACGTCGTTTTCCTATAGCGAGATCGATGTAATTCGATACTAAACATACGTATCTTAATAACAAATTGAATGACGGAGGAGGCCGTGAGTTTATACATGCCTATAAACCCTCTCCCACTTATTATTTTAACAATATGGATTTTCATTAATAATTACTCGGCCAAATATAAACAATTATAATGGCGGTAAATTATTAATAATAATTTTTCGTCACTTCTAATTAATTTAGAGTGATAAAAAATTATTAAATAGTAATGCATATCATTTTAGTACACCGGGTGGTGTTTCATTTAATTTACATGACATGTAATAATCATACATTCATTCATCATCCATAAAGCGATAAAAGCAATAATTAAATGAATAATAATCGCTAATGGTCCATCCTAAGAATTAAAATTACAACAAGAATTAAAGTATCCTATTGGGTCACATTCTGGCCCAATTCTTCAATTTCCTTGCAGTCCATTCCATGCTTCCAAGTGTGGGCCAATTTAATTTTTGAGCACCAATCTTAAAAAATAAGGAAGCCCTTATCCAACAGAATAGAACCAAGTTTTCAAGAAAAGTCCAAAAAATCAAAACCGAATTCCAATTGTACAAAACCTAGAAAAAAAACATAGTACAACCTCCACCACCAACTCCGCTGACGGTGCCGACGCCATCGACCTCAAAGAGACTGCTGCCGTGAGCTACCGGGCCGCGGCACATCCGACAGCAGCCATGGCTGCTACTTCACCTAGCAACACTAGCTGCTACCTCTTACGAGGTGCAGCTATTGCTAGAAGCAACAACCGTGCTGCTGCCGCGTCCAGTAGCGGCCTCCGGTGGTGGTTCATAGTGTTTTTTGCTTTTTTCTGGTTAATACACCTTCACCGTCATTCTCTTCTTCCAACATTAATTTCATACAAAGTGGTTTTGTACTTCAAAATACATATGCATCAAAATAAATAAAAGAACCCTAGTGCCTTATGGCTTACAAATTTTCTAGGTGAAAGAGCAACGAAAAAAATGAATTACAACAATAGGAAGCAAAAATTCCAGGGCCAAAAGTGATTATGAATAAACATTAACATCTACTTCAATATATAAAACAATAACATGTCAAATCAAATATCCTAACACCAATCGTACTAAAAATGCATTTAACACTTGGATTTAAACAAAACTTTAATCCTACTCAAGGTTCTCAATAACCATGACTCTAATACCATTTTGTTGGATGTGGAAATTTAATCTTCACAATAGGAAATCGATTTTCCTATGAAGATTAAACCTAAATGTATGGTGGATCTTAGATCACCTTGAGATCATAAGAAATTTTTATTTAAATCCCCACAGATAAAGATGAGATGATAACCTTGAAGGAGCTTTTAATGGCCTAGCCAAATGTTTCCTCCTTTAGATCTTCTCCCTTCTGCTCATTTCCTTTTTAGGAAAAAGAAAAATGACTAAACCCTAATTCTTGTTAAATGTGCCCTAAAAGGGCATATTTATACCACACACAATAAGAGTTTCATATTTGCACAAATTTCTTTGGACTTTATTGTAGTAGATCAATTAAGTCACACACCTTTATTGGAGCCAAAAGAGAGACCTAGTCGAACCCATAAGACTCAAGCTCCAATAGATGTTTCCAATTGGGTCAACTCTTCAGCAATTGAGATACATCTATTAATCTCAGCTTACTCTACCAAAAAAAATCGAGATTGCACTATTGAGTCGAGTGAGATTTATGGAAGCCAATTATGATTCGGTAACAATATCCTCCGACCAACGTTCCACGAGTCAACCCCCGTTTGACCTTCAATATGTTAAAGTCATCAAAATGACTGTTTTGACCTTCAACATGTATTGCCCTCTAAGTCCCATTTCATAAGACGAATTCATTGTGATCACATCACAATGCCAAGTCCAACGATTTTATCATCGGACTACTGAGCTCATGATCAATTCCCTTTAGAAATTATCTTAGAGTGACGATTGTCTCATCATGATTATTAACGGATTCCACTATTGCATATATATGATCTCTAACTACTTCGCCCAGATTCACAAAGCACCAAGATCGATCTTCTAATTAAGACTTTACTCATCGGTACCTCAAAGAATTTGAACTAGCAATTAAAGGTACATTACTTGTTTAGGATTTAGGTGACTTGTTTGATAATCGAGTGATGTCTCATTTCGAGCGGTCACAAATGAGTCATCCACGCGGTCCCGTTCAATGTGCTTCAAAAACGTTATTGTTCTTATTCCTAGATCTAGACAAATCTTAATAAGAACAATACAATATTATCAACATAAAGCTTCCAAATTTATGTACCGATTGTAAACGACATATTTTGATTATATAACGAATTGTGTCTCACTATACCCAAACCGTCGAGTATATAATTTGTTATATTTCATATGATCATTAGATTATCGTCGCAAATTCTAACAAGTGAATAATTGAACATTAATTCATAATGTCGTTACAATATACTTACTATAAAAATGGGCATAAAACTAATAATCATTCATTTTCACACTTGTCTATATGCAAATTATTTTCTTATTATATTCTTTGGTCACATCATTCACCATTTGCAATTGTCTAGACACAATAAGAAGTTATCACCTTTACAGCAAAATAGACAATATAAATTAGGACAACTTACAACATGGATTTGTTGATCTCTAATGGCTTTTGATGACACTATTCAGAACAACTCCACAACGCGAGCAATATAGTACGTAGTACTCTTTGGAAAGCATAACATTGCAACATCACAATAGATCAAAGAAATATAAATCCTTGGTATTGTGATTGTAACTTAGTATGATTTGATAAACTCCCAGAAAAAATTGATCCTCTCACAGATGAAAGGCATAAAATTTGAACAACTCGAAGTCACCACAAATTTTAAAAATATCACGCACTGGTTGGTGCAAAATTGAACCATGAACGTTGGTACTATTCTTGAGCACCCAACAACTGTCATCAAACGTCCAAATTAGTATCCTGTAATTATCTTTGATGAAGTAAAGAAAAGTCCCTCTAGATGTCCTAATTGATCCACAATGATTGAGGTCGTCCTTTTGGTTTTTCAATCTCATATCGGGACAGATATTTGACATGGAATACGATCAAATTTGAAGATGATTTCTGAAGAAAAGTTGTAGCCCTTTGAATTAGCTTTCCAACACATTTTGAATCACCTTAATCGGACATCGGGAGAAAAATATATGAGCAAAATACTGAAAGCTGTTCGGCGTACACTGTCGTATCGGACGTCCGGTACGATTTTACCGGACGTCCAGTAAAATCGATTTTTGGCCACAACGGTCAAATTTTAACGGTCTGATTTTATGACAAAAAATAACGGCTATTTGACCGTCCGGTACTATACCGGACGTCCGGTAAGAGCGTCCGGTTGGACATAATTTTTGACAGATTTTCATCTGTAAATACTCAACTCTCTTCCATTCAATTCCAACACTTATTAGACATATTTTGAGAGAGTTTTTGGTTGAAAATCTATTGAGCTTAAATTGATTTATCTTTCGATTCATCTATTACAAGAATTTCTTGATTGATCCAAACTTGGTTTATTTATTTCATCAAGAAATTAACTTTGCAAGAAAACTTTCGAACTCCTCTATTTTCTATCTTGATAAAAGTTTTCTTAGCCAATACTTATTGAAGTGTAAATCTCTCTTTATACTTAATTTGTTATTATTTATTAAGAGAGATTAATTGGTTGAAAACTTTGATATATTGAGCCAAACTATTTCATTATCATTCATTCATCAAAGTTTTCCAACATAACACTCGAGCTTAATTCATTTGCTATCTATTGAAGTGTTTGCCTCTTCTCTTCTTGTACTCAACTTTGATTTTATCATTCCATAAAGAAGAGAAGATTTGAATTGTAAAATTCATTTGTAGTGTGGGTCGGTTGTAGTCCCTTAAAGATCAACATTGTATAAGGTTTGGTGCACCTTGTTGTAAGTCGCCGTGTGGGTCATATCGAGGTCCTGTAAAGCTCGATAGTGTGGGTCGTGTTGAGGTCCCGGAAAGCTCAACGTTGTAAAGGATCGGTACTCCTTGTTGTAAGTTACCATTATAATACTAATTGGCCTTGCTCGTGACGGAGAGCTTGGTAACGGGGATGTAGATCATTGCATTGGATCGAACCCCATTAAATCGGTTTGTTATCTTTACATTATTACACTTTACTTTAAATTGCTATTTACATTGTGCAATATCATACTTGAATTAAGATAACATATTTGCATATTTACTTATTGTTTTATACTTTGCAATTATATCTTGTGTGTTGAATTGTTTTGAGACTAAGTGTCGAAAAAGTTTTGAAAACCAATTCACCCCCCTCTTGGTTAGTTATTCTTGGGCTAACAATTGGTATCAGAGCAAGGTGCTCATATTTGAAAAGATTTAACAATCTTGAGTAATGGCTAACCATTGTTTTCAAAATCTTGAGGGGTATTCTACTAATCGCCCTCCTTTATTTGATGGCACAACTTATAACTATTGGAAGACTAGGATGACTATATTTATTCAATCAATAGATTATAGTATTTGGGAAGTTGTTGAATTTGGTCCCTATGTGCCTACTAAGGTTATTAAAATTGTTGGAAAACCGGACCAAATCATTTCAAAGCCTAGAGAGGAATATGACGAAGATGATAAGAGAAAATTGTCTTTAAATGCTAGAGCCAAAAATATTCTTTATTGTGCTTTAGATAGAAATGAGTTCAATAGATAATGTACATGTGATTCGGCTCATTAAATTTGGAATGCTCTAGAAGAGGATCGGGAGGACACCACGGCCTGATTTTTGTATGGTTTGAATAAGAAGATAGATTATGTAGAATTATGTAGAATTGAAGGATAAGCTACATGTAGAATTGAAGGATAAGCTATATGTAGCTATGAAGATGGTGAGGCAGTTGAAGAGGAAGTGAGCAGCTAGATATCCATCGGGTTCTTCAATTCTACTTTTCTTGAAAATTAAAGTGGGATAACAGTAGAGGTGATGAGATTGCTTCAAAGAGTAGAATTGTTCTACCGAAGGAAAGAGATTGCTACTAAAAGGTACACCTAAAACAGATTCCCAACCGCCTAGGAATCATGATATCAAATGCTTTAGGTGCTTGGGATCAGGACACATTGCTTCTCAATGTCCAAACAAAAGTCCGATGATCTTGCAAGACAATGGAGAAGTGGTAAGTGATCAGGTGATTATGATGACATACCAAAATTGGACGATACTAGTGATGGTGGGAAAGTAGAGTATACAATGGGAGAGCTATTTGTTATAAGGCGAGCTCTTAGCATGCAAATCAAAGTGGACGACTTGGAGCAACAAAAGGGAGTACATATTTCATACGAGATGTCATGTCAACAACAAAGTATGCAATATAATTAATTAATGGGGATAGTTGTACCGATGTGGCTAGCACTACACTTGTTGAGAAATTGAGATCAACTATGTTAAAACATCCTAGGCCTTACAAATTGTAATGGTTGAATGTTGGGGAGTTTCTCAATTGACAGGTATCATGATGAAAGTGATATATGATGTAGTTTCTATACATGCCGGGCATATTTAGTTGGGAAAGCCATGACAGTATGATAGGAATGTAATGCATGAGTACAAAAATATGTACAACTTTACTTAAGATTGGAAATCTATCACTCTTGCACTAATAACACTAGCACAAGTTTATAAAGATCAAATCAAATTGAAAAGTAATGAAGATAAAAGAATGAGAGAAAAAGAGAGTGAGCTTAATCCTTTACGACAAGAAGGCAATAGAGAAGTGGGGTGGCTTATTGTGAGAAAAAAGGGTAGAGCCACAAGAGAGTAAAGAAAAAGAGTCTTCCAAGAGCAGAGAAAATTAGAAAGTAAATTTCTTTGCAAAAGGAAGTGAGTTGAAGATGGTAGTAGTTGAGAACCAATCGATGATCTTGTTGGTTTATAAGGAATCACCCATCACTTTTGAGAAATCACTCCTCCCCAATTTGGCTATTTCTTTGTTGTAGAAATTCGAAAACCAATTAATCTCTCTTAATAAATAATAACAAGTTTAGTATAAAGAGAGATTCACACTTCAATAAGTGTTGGCAAAGAAAACTTTTATCAAGATAGAAAATAGAGGAGTTCGAAAGTTTTTATAAACTAATAATCAAATTTTAAATCAAAGCATGCATAATTTAAAATACGAAAGCATAAACATAAAAGCTTATATAATAGAGAAATCGATATTAATTATAATTCAATCATATGAGTATTTTTCGATAAGATTTACCTTATTTTTGATAGCCATGAAGCACATGTTCGCGGTCTCTTCTTGATCATCATTTCCATCTTTGTCATCATCGCTATCATACCAAGTCGCCTTAAGAGCTTTCTTTTTGATGAACTTTCTCTTGTTGGGACATTCGGTACTAATGTGACCCGATTTGTCACAATTGTAACAAACAATTTTCTTACCCCTTTCTTCATTCTTTTCGAATTTTCGGTTGCTTCGAAAATTTCTCCATTTCTTGACAAGAATGACCAAATCTTCAAGCTCATCATCGCTCATATCATTGCTTGTTGTTCCTTCATCAATTGCCGATTTTAGAGCAATTTTGCGACTATCCTCTTTTGATTCTTCTTTGCTCTTTCTAGTCTTTTCCTTAACATCGGCTTTGTTGAGTTCATAGGTCATTAGAGTTCCATACAATTCTATAAGCATCCGTATGGGACTCCTTTCCTCCGAAAGTGACCAAAGCATTTTTTGCTCACAAGTTCACTGTTAGTATATTTTTGATCAAAACCTTTGAGACCATTTACAATATCGGTGAACCGAGTAATCATATCAATAATAGGTTCATCTTCTTCCATAAAGAAATTTTCATAATTTTTAACCAACATATTTATTTTTGTTTCCTTAACTTTATTAGTTCCAACATGAGTGACTTCTAGAGCATTCCAAATTTCATGAGCCGAATCACATGTACTAATTCTATTGAACTCATTTCTATCTAAAGCACAATAAAGAATATTTTTGGCTCTAGCATTTAAAGACAATTTTCTCTTATCATCTTCGTCATATTCCTCTCTAGGCTTTGAAATGATTTGGTCCGGTTTTCCAACAATTTTAATAACCTTAGTAGGCACATAGGGACCAAATTCAACAACTTCCCAAATACTATAATCTATTGATTGAATAAATATAGTCATCCTAGTCTTCCAATAGTTATAATTTGTGCCATCAAATAAAGGAGGGCGATTAGTAGAATACCCCTCAAGATTTTGAAAACAATGGCTAACCATTACTCAAGATTGTTAAATCTTTTCAAATATGAGCACCTTGCTCTGATACCAATTGTTAGCCCAAGAATAAGCCAAGAGGGGGGTGAATTGGTTTTCAAAACTTTTTCGACACTTAGTCTCAAAACAATTTAACACACAAGATATAATTGCAAAGTATAAAACAATAAGTAAATATGCAAATATGTTATCTTAATTCAAGTATGATATTACACAATGTAAATAGCAATTTGAAGTAAAGTGCAATAACGTAAAGATAACAAACCGATTTAATGGGGTTCGATCCATTATCTACGTCCCCACACTATCGAGCTTTACAGGACCTCGATATGACCCACACGGCGACTTACAACAAGGCGCACCAAACCTTATACAATGTTGATCTTTAAGGGACTGCAACCGACCCACACTACAAATGAATTTTACAATTCAAATCTTCTCTTCTTTATCGAATGATAAAATCAAAGTTGAGTACAAGAAGAGAAGAGGCAAACACTTCAATAGATAGCAAATGAATTAAGCTCGAGTGTTATGTTGGAAAACTTTGATGAATGAATGATAATGAAATAGTTTGGCTCAATATATCAAAGTTTTCAACCAATTAATCTCTCTTAATAAATAATAACAAGTTAAGTATAAAGAGAGATTTTACACTTCAATAAGTGTTGGCAAAGAAAACTTTTATCAAGATAGAAAATAGAGGAGTTCGAAAGTTTTCTTGCAAAGTTAATTTCTTGATGAAATAAATAAACCAAGTTTGGATCAATCAAGAAATTCTTGTAATAGATGAATTGAAAGATAAATCAATGTAAGCTCAATAGATTTTCAACCAAAAACTCTCTCAAAATATGTCTAATAAGTGTTGGAATTGAATGGAAGAAAGTTATTATCTTTATAACTTTGAAGGCTTAAACACTCAATTCAATTTGTTAGTAAACAAGATGGGCTTGTTTGTTATAATCAAAAATATTAAGGTCATGATCAACCATAGTTCTACCTTTATATATATAAATGAGGTTCGATAAATAGCTCTATCTTCAACGTTCTTGATCTCTTCGAGCCTCTCTTTGAATTGTATCTCGAATGATTTGTCTTGAAAAATCCATGCATGGCACTTTTGATGAAACTAACCTTCTTGATCATGAGAAATGTATTACTAATGATGTAGGATCAGAAGCTCCTTTCAAACAAATGACTATTCAAGACCAAAATGAGGACGATCCAAGAAATGAACACTCCTATGAGCTCATCAATCAAAATGGACAAAGATGATCAAGGTACTTCCATAAATATAAAAAAATATTGAGGTATGATCGGATATCTTCTTTGCTTCATCGCAAGTGAACTCAACATTATGTTTAGTGTGTTCACTTATGTGCTAAGTTTCAAGTCAATACTCAAGAATCACACCTTATTGCCATAAAATGAATTGTTAAGATATTACATTCATCCAAAAGGAGGATATTGTATTTGAGTTTGTGAATACAAAGAATAAATTGATCAATATTCTTACTAACACTTGATAGACTTTCATATATTTAAAGAGATTTGAGAATTATAGATAAATTTGAAGTATGCATCTAAATTGAATTCATATTAAATGTTCACGTATGATTCTATGTGCATAATTGGTTGGAATTTATATAAATTTTACCCAAATGAGTATGCTTTTGTCATTTCATCACTCATGCGTTGATTATTATTTTATTATAAATGTGATAATTATCTTCTTATTTAAACTTGTATATATTTGGTACTTGTACTTAATTGAAGGGGAATATGTTACTATCCTCTATGGTTGATTTAATATTTTGATCTTATATGTCATACTCTTCCTCTCATATGTGCTATCATTTTGCTTATTCTAAACGGAGATATTGAGTAAGATAGATTTGAAAAGCATTAAAAAGGGGAAATCTTTTATTGATCCCTACGGTTGTCTTTTGATTTTAAATGCTATGCCTTTTTGCTTATGCTAAAAGAGGGAAAAATATAAAGTGAGATGATGATTATGCATGTTTTGATTTTGAAAATATAATATGCTTATATTTGTAAGAGATAGGAGGGACATGAATTACATGATAAATGCATAATGTATATTCCTTTATCAATATGATATTAATTGTTCAAATCTTACATTGCAATAATTTTGTTTGTCATAATCAAAAAGGGGAAAATTGTTGACCTATGGTTGATTTTGTTGACGTCGAAAATTGTATGAACAAAAATTCAAGCCAACTTAGAATGTAAATGAGGATTTTTACTAGTAATGACTTGTAAATTACAAAAGTAAACTACAAGTGTTTTCCTTTTTTCGCCACATGAGATATTTTGAAAAATGAAGTGTTTAGAATCGTCTCCCCCTTCTATCAAGGCTCACATTGCCCTTTTATAGGGAAGGATCTACATGCATACTTCATTTCCTTGTCTTATCAGCTACAATACCGAGCCGAGAAAACACATCGTTGGCATGTTTGGATTGGTTTAGTGAGCTCCGCTTGTCAGTTCATCATGAGTGAATCTTACACGTGGTCCCCAATAATTAATGAATTACTTAGGGAGGGAAGTTAAGAAATATAATTGGTTGAATTGGTGGGTGTTGATGTAAGACCTTCCATATGTCACTTGTTGATTGACTATTTGTACAACATATAAGGAATCTTCAATCATTATGTCTCCTCAAGTAACGGTGGTCATACTATACGAACTGATCTCAAATACCCGACCTTAAATTAACAAGAGCTTAATGCATATAACAAATTGTATTTAATGAGGTTGCGGTCGGATATCAACAGTTACCCTCTAGGTCGGTGCTCGCCTTGGTGATGAACTGACCTTTGAACATGTGTTACGTTTTGACCTACAAATGTGCTATCACGCACTTTGTAATATATTGAATTATCTAAGCGTTGCAGCACATGCAACCTTAGCTTAGCTTGCTGATGAGCAAAGCTTGAGTGATTTTCTTGATAGGAAATCTATCTAAGTGTTGCAGCACACATACAACCTTAGTTCAGCTTGCTGATGAGAAAGGCTTGGGTAATTTCCATGATAGGAAATTTATCTAAGTGTTGCAGCACATGTAACCTTAGCTCGGCACGCTGATGAGCAAGGTCGGCTTGTTTATGAGCAAAGGCTTGAATGATTTCCTTAATAGGAAATTTATCCAAGTGTTCCAGAACATGCACCCTTAGCTCGGCTTGCTGATGAGCAAGGCTTGAATAATTTTCTTGATATGAAATTTATTAGGCAAAGGTTCGGCAAGAATGTCTTCAGTGAAAGGGGAATGGCGTAGTGAGATATTCCTTCGTGCTTCCTTAATTTTTTGCTTCTAGATTGGCAACACGCTTTTTTAAGGCACACATTTCAGTTTCTACCGGCTCTGCCGTTAATGGAGAACTCCTAATCTCTTCAGTTCGGCTTCTAGAGGATTCATTTCCTAAAAAATGGAGAGCTCATATGGTGGAAGGTCGTCCGATTTTCTCCCTATATAGGGACTCCACCTCGGTTTTGAGTGGCAGAACATGAGTTTGGTTTCATTCCAATCTGTTGACTACATTTGTCAACTTTTTAATGGCTTCCCTCGCCATGGTCATTTAAGGGTCGCAGCTTCGTTTTAACCTCGTCCTCTTCCAAATATTTTGTTTATTGTTGGTTTGTTTAGGACGAGTGTGGGATTGATTTTCGGATGCCGAAAGATCATCCGTGATGATATTTTTGTAGATTTTATGGAGAGTTATGACTGCTTTTACAAGGTAGGGGCACTCCTTTTAGCGCGCCAAAATGTTGACTTCGAGAATCGTATGAACAAAATTCAAGCTAACTTAGAATGTAAATGAAATCCAATTTTTTTTCTTTTTTTTTTTGGTGCCTTAGTTGAGCACATATCAACTTTTGTCAATTTCTTTACTTCAATTCTTCACAATAGGTATTTATTGGAAGTTGGGATCAATTGAGATGTTTGATAAGATATCTAACTATGTGTTTGGAAGTATTTGAATTTTTTAGTATCCGTTCTTATCATACGATCCAACCTGAACTTCATTACAATCCTTTGTATTGACCGTTTTGATTCCAAGTAGGCTGGGGTAAGAAATTGATGAATTCTCATTTGGTAGTATGCCTATCATAAAATCAATGTTTGCTTGTAGCTTGTTCATAAATATTTAAACCTCCAATTTTGAGTGTACATCTTTCTCAGCTCCATATTGAGAAACCCCGCACTAAACACCTTGATACCCGTGAGTTATGGAGCTGAACCTTTAGCTTGAGACATACTTAATGTTACTTGTGTTAGGGTTGGCGGGTAGGTAAGATGGCTATAGCAAGACGTGTACACTCACACATTTCGTAAGTGTTTTTGATATCCTGATAATAATGACACTATTGATTTCTTTGTGGTGTTGAGTTTGAAAAGAGGATAAACTGAAATTAAATTGGAACTCGCCAGTTTGTATTGTAACATAGACTAGTCATTGATCGTCTTGTTTTGCATTAAATTGTTAGGGACTAGCAATAAGCAAGTTGGGGGTGTGATAATAGCACATTTATTACGTTTTTAACCCATTAATATTTGCGTTTCTATGATTATTTGACGCCTAAATGCACTAAGTAATTCTATATATTGGTTTAGGTTGCAAATGGGTGAAAATGGTGGAAAATGGAAGAAACAAGTGGAAAGGGATTAAAATAGAAGAAAGTGAAAGTTCATGGCCTGAAGAGCAAATACTATAAACTTGTTTCCAACCTTGGGATGAAGAGTCGAGAATATTAGAGGTCAACTTGATGAAAGGAGTCAAGGGCACCAAATACAGCCAAAACATGATAACAAATCAGCTTTCAAGCTGAAAAGTTTTGCACCAATTTTTGGCCTCATATTGAGACCAGTTTCTATCATGGCAAACGACTAAATTGGACAATTATATCTGAATGAAAGTTGTATCCCTTTGGAATTTCATCTTTCCAACGCATCTTGAATCACATCAATCGGACACGGGGAGAAGAAGATATAGTCAAAATATAGAAAGTTGTTCGACAGGAAAATTTTGTACTGTGCGTACGCACAGACATGCAGGACGTGCGTAAGCGAGATGCCAAACAATAACTACTAAGGTTATTTTTAGTGCACTATGCATACGCAAGAATTGAACCATGCATACGCATGGTTCATTCTAGACCCGAAATTCCATTTTCCTTCTACAACTCAAACTCCTTTGGTAACATATTTTGCACGACTTTTCAACCCTAAAAACACACCCCAGAATGCCTACCATTCATCTCATATCAGTTTTCTCTCTAGTTTGACTCAAGAACTCCATGAGGAACTAAATCTATTGGTGAAGCTTGGAAGGAACTTGATTGGTTTTGGAAATTTCATCGTTTTGTCACCCATGTAATGTGTTTTTATTGATTAAACAATTCTAGAATTGAGATTTCTTTAAATTATCTTGTTTTGAAATTGGTTTAACTGTTAATAAATTTGTTATGGATTCAGTCATGCTTTTTCCATTGCTTAATTGAAATAGTTGTTAAGTTTCAATTTCATGAACCTATGTTGAGATTGATTTAACTTTTATTAAATTATTCATAGATTTAGTCGTTCTCTTTATATTGAATGATTGAACTAATTGTTGAATTTTTATCTCAATTATTTTATTGGTGTGATTCAATTACTGCTTTATGCTTGAAGTATATGGTCGCTCTTTGAATCTGATTTCAATGAATGATGTGAAATTATGCTATATGAAATCTATATTTTGGAATTACCATAGACTTGATCAAGTATTGTATGTCAAATTTTCCTGTTAGAGTATTAGGATAAAGAACTCTAATTGAGTAATATGAATGGGTGATGTACTTTGATTGATCTAAACCAGTCGAGGGAATTATGGCGCTTCACTATTTTTGACATTGTCACTTGAATCCAATTTAATTCGATAAACTAAATTCACATAATTTGCAAGAGAAACCCCTAGCTTGTGATCATTTGAGTAATTTTCCATCTCCCTGTGGATAGACACCCCAAAAAATAACGCGGTAGTTGTAGTGTAGCTTTTCAAATAATAAGGCTTAACATATTTCCAAATCACTATTTGTGTTCCATTGAAACGAGATTTTGGAGGAAAATGTGTCTTGAATAATGACATTTTGGAGAATGCCTAATTGAAAAACAGAAGAAAAAAATTTGAATTTACGTGTAACATTATTTTATAGGAAAATTTGTGGATGAAAATGAGTTTCGGAAAAATCTATTTTTGGAAGAATGGAGTCCAAATAGGGGGCTAATGATAATAGGAAAAGAACAATGAAAGAACATCACCCAAATGTACATGAATACAACAAATGTTGAATCAATTTATTTTTCTTGATTTTCAATTCCGAGTGTTAAGGACCATAGCTTTACTTCAGCCCCTTGGCCCAATCGTAGCCGTAGTTTTTCCAATTTCGGCCGTATATTGTAAATATTAGTTCAAGTTTGAGTTGTAATTTCCTTTCCATTGTATTAGTTTATTTAAATTGTAAAATAGCTATGAATTGAAAAAGTTTAGTATGATTCTTCGGCATTTAAACGTCCATTCATGTCACTTGGATTTTTTGCCGAATGCTATTATATGGGGTATTAGTCTTTCAAACATTTTTCAAGCTTTCTAGTATTTACCTGGGCACTAGCCATTGTAATTTTCTGCTTTCATCAATTGTAATTTCTAACTTTCAAGCAATCAATGATCAAGTTACATTCAATATATTTCAATTTTATGTTGCAGGCTTTCTACAAATTGTAATCAAATTTTCTTTCGTCTCAAAACGATCGAGAGAAGGTTTGTAGTTTAGCGGAGCATACTACTGCCGCAAGGTGTCCGTTTCCGTGTCAAGAAGAAAGACAACCTGTGAAAATTGGTATCATAGCTGCGGCTCAAGACCCTCAATAAGAAGGCTATAGATCCAAATTCCTCAAACACCACAGAATTGGTAAATGTTCAAAAGAGGACTACGAAATAGCGCGTAAATGCACTTGATGAGACAACTAGTGGTTGTGCTATGCCGTGGAGGGCCCCGAGGAAAAAGTCGAGGTGGTAGAGACGAAACATCGGGAATTACACATCCAACAGGATGAAAGCCATATGACTAACGCAGCAATGATTGAAGTTGTTGCTATCATACTGATCTGCATGATGAAATGGAAGCATTGAGAGCTCAATTACTAGTGCTTTAATGCGCGGTTGGCAACGGGCAAGCCACCGCACTCTATGTTCATAGGCTCAGAATTCCAAAACTATGTACTTACGAAGAGGCACGCGATGCAAAAGAAGTCGAGAACTTCTTGTTTGAAGCATGTCTGGTATTACGAGAACTGGAACACAAAACCTCTATCAAGAAGTACGTGAAAGCCTTTTCAGGACATATGCTGAATATTCGAGATATGTCGAAACGGGATAAGCTATTCACCTTCATGGAAGGGTTGAAACCGTGGATACGCATGGAGATTCAAAGATAAAATGTTGCTGATTTTAGCGTGGCCATGGGAGCCGTCGAATGTTTGAGTGACTATCAGCCGGAATCTAGAAAAGATTGGTCTTCGGGGAATGGTCAAGCTTTTGGAGGCTGAAATAGACCTTACAGACCCAGCTCAAACTCAAATGGAGGAGAGCGTTACTCTTAAAATAATGGAGGAGCCTATTAAGACAGCCATAAGAGTAACTCGCAGGGAAACTATCAAAACAGTCGTCAAGGAAACTATATTAGTAGCAATAGTAACAACTGGAACCAAGGAAAAGCAACGGATGGCAGATCTGATGCCACTCATAAATTGAAGTGCTTTTTATGTGAAGGACCCCCTCGGGTGGCGGAGTGTCCTCAGAAAAGGAGGTGAATGCATATTGTCAACTAGCGAGCGGTGGATCGAGCTCAAAGTGAGATGTCTCACAACCTAGCTGTCATGGCTAGACCGACTCCGAAGAGGATGAGGATATCAACGCGCATTCTTACATCGGTGCAATACACTATCACACCGAGCTACTAAAAGGGATGAAGTTCCTTCGAAAGAGCCAAAGATGGAAGAATCGAATGCTCGTATTTGTAGGGCGAAATGCCTAATGTACATTGAAGTGAAGATCAATGGATAGTCAATCTGGGCTATTATACTGGTGCTACCCATACCTACCTCGCAAGTACCGAAGTAGAGTGGCTCGGACTTGCTCTAGAAAAAGGTAAGGGAAAAGTTAAAACATTCAACTCCGCTCCACCAACAGTAGGAGTAGTGGTCGCCCTCGTCACATAAGGATCCGGCTACTCAATATTTGGTCGCCCTCGTCAAACAGGGTAAACCGTGCGTTATGCCCACACAAGCTAGGAAAACAAGAGAGAAGGATATCTCGGCCATGCAAAGTAAGGGTTTCAAAATGAATGAACCCTCATTTTGTACACTCTTCAAATAGAGGATATCGAAGAGACAACCGACCATATTCCAAAACCTGTCAGAAGGCTTATTAAAGAATTTGAGGACATCATGTCGGATGAATTGCCAAAGAATTGCCACAAATGAGGGCAATTGATAATGAGATGGAACTTATTCCGGGTGTCAGACCTCCCTCTAAGGCACCATACCGTATGTCTCAGCCGAAACTTGAAGAGCTTAAAAAACAATTGGGAGAAATGTTGAAAAGTGGGATTATCATGCATGTGGTTGGTCACTTCATGTCCCAACCGAAACTATCAAGCAAACAGACATGATGGCAAGAACTTCTTTCAAATTCAACCTTATCCTGGAGTATCGTTCTGGATCTAGTAATCATGTCGCCGATGCTCTTAGTCACCGGGTCGACTTGACTACCATTTGCTCTATGACCGCTCTTTCAGGGAGCATAGTTACCACGAATATAAGGGACCAAATTCTGGCACTTTTAGATAAGGATCCGGCTACTCAATATTTGGTCGCCCTCGTCAAACAGGGTAAAACTTGACAGTTTGGGCTCGATGGTGATCTAGTGAAGACTAAAGGAAACTGCCTATATGTCCCTAAGGGCGAAAATTTGAAAATGTTACTAATCACAGAATGCCACAACACGATTTGGATATGCCATCCCGAAGAGGAACACGCTTCTGCACTACTACAATGTGCATACTACTAGCCTCGAGTACGGGATTGAAATTAAAAAGGCAGATCATCAGGAAAAAGATGTGCTTACTAGAGCCCCTTTCCATCCCAAATAAACTATTCGAGAGTATATCAATGGACTACATTGTTGGATTGCAAAAAGTTGGAGATCCTGGCACTATAATCCTCGTGGTAGACAGACCATTCATCCAAATATACAAGTTTCATCGCAACGCCCTAGTATGTATCAGCCGAAGAGACATCTCAACTATTCTTCAAACATATTGTTAAATATTGGCCTAAGGACATCGGCAGTGATCGGGATCCTCGAGTTCTGGCATACTTTGAACCGAATTGTTCAAACTTCTTGGTTTAACTTTGAGCATGAGTTCTAGTTTTCACCCACAATCTGACAGACAGACGGAGCCTTCAATTATACGTTGGAAGAATATTTTCGGTACTTTATTTCTAATTCGCAGAAAAATTAGGTGAAACTTTTGGATGCGGCTTAGATGTGTTTCAATGCTCAAAAGAGTTCTTCCACAAATAAGAGTCCTTTTGAGATTGCTAGTGCCAGCAACCGTTAGTCCCTCATACTGTGGATATCAAAGTACCAAGTCCTCTCAAGCAAAAAACACTTCTCTCAAGAGTAGAAATGAAACATTGAAATTGCTAGGAGATAACTTGAGAAAGCACAGAAATAGTACAAAAAGTCTACAGATCTGAAGCGACCTTTGTTTGAATTGAAAAGATCTAGAAAGAAGGTTGTTGAAGAGATTATTGACCATCAAACTACTCGAGCTTCTAGAAAATATCATCAAGAGTACTTGGTCAAATGGAGAGGATGCATCAGCGAGGAAAATACTTGGGAAAGCGAAAAAGACATTGATGCCTTCAAACCATTAATTGAAGCATATCATTCATTGAGGGCTCCGAGGTCGTCGTCAAAACAAATGGGGGAAAATGTCAAGGACTGCAGCTTTACTTAAGCCCCTTGACCTTATCGCAACAGCAGTTTTCCCAACTTCGGCCGCACATTATAAATATTAGTTCAAGTTTGAGTTGTAATTTCCTTTCCATTGTAATAGTTTATTTAAATTGTAAAATAGCCAAAAATTGGAAAAATTTAGTATGATTCTTCGGCATTTAAACGTCTACTCCCGTCACTTGGGTTTTTGTTTCGAACATCTTTCAATCTTTCTAATGTTTGCCCCCTACACTAGCCATTGTAATTTCTTGCTTTCTTTATTGTAATTTCTAGATGTATTTCAGTTTTATGTTGCAAGCTTTCTACAAATTGTAATCAAATTTTCTTTCGTTCGAAAACGATCGAAAAAAGATGAAAGGTGACTTAGTGGAGCAGACTACTGCAGCACGATGTTTATTTCTGTATCAAGAAGAAAGGCAACCCTTGAAACCGGGCCTTGAATCTCCAACTCATGATATTATTTGCCTTGGATTCCTTGCTAGGTTTGTTCTTTTCCTTCAATTGTAGTGAATTGGCCTCTCGTAATTGAAAGATTTGTGAGTTACGATGTGATATGAGAATGGAATCCCAATGTTTTCCTTGTCATGTACTTAAAAGAGGTTGGAATTAGGTCAAAATCGTGTTGTAATTGGTTTCCAAATAGAATTTTGATCCAATAGGAAATTGGCCGTCTATCGAATTTTTTACACCATGGATCACATGGGATACTTGCTTGTAGTCACATGGTTAAACCTTTTTGCTCTCAACTTCCCAAAAAATAGGTTTTACGATCGCACAAGATTTACCCCATGCGATAGGTAGTAATTCTTCTATGATTGTTCATTTTGATCTCGCTTTCTTTTTTTATTTAACTTGAGTCCTTTCTTCAAGCAATCTCATCTTTTGTCTTCTAAATTCATCCAATTGACTTGAATGCTTCACTCACTATTTCTTAGTCCGAATCAACTTTTAGATATTTGTAAAGTAGTCCCTGAACTTTGGAAATTATTATTATTAGCTGATTTTCGTTTATTTTTTCAGATTTGCTTTCAATCATCAAGTTTTACTAACAAACAATATATATAGAAGATTAACTATATTCATCTAAATTACTCCTAAATGTCTTATATGTAACGACCTAAATAAGTGTAAAAAATCAACATCTACTTATCCAATGTAAAACTGATAGAAGTGTGTGAGATCCCTTTCTAAATTTTATTTTTGAAATCTTCAACAAGTGTTTTCACTCGGGTTTTTTATAGGGTAATTTTCACTTACGAATCATTGTAGCTTTTCCCCTTTATTATGCAATGATTTGTGAAAATACCCCTCAATGAACACCCATCCTCAAAAATAAATCTCTAATTTAAGATTCTCATATAATTTTTATCTTATTGTTCTTAGAACCACACAAGAATTTTTACACATGAAATCCTCATTCATATAGTTCAATTATCCTCAAACTATACTCAAAATGGTCTAAGGATGTATAATGTAGAGGTGTATGAGTTTAGAATCTTAATTCTACTCTTTCAACCTATTCAAAATATTAATCAACTCATTACTTTACAATGCAAAACTTAATTCAAGTCAATGAATATCAAGCTCTACATGGATAAAAATAAATTAATTCAAGCATGTATAAAATATTCACAATTCATAAATTAACACATAGTTTCTAATATATTCATCATAACCGACAAGGCTACCGAAAATACACTCAAAAAAAAAATCCTTTTGGAATTTTTAAAATTCTTTTTCATTTTTTCATATATAATAAAGCAATAAAATTTAACACCAATTACTCAAAATCAATAAAAAGTCAATGTTTTTCTCACTTCCATACTTAAATCAGACATTTTCCACAATGTCTCAAAATATCATCAAGTAAATAATAATAAAAGGGCAAAGGAGGAAATTAGAAACTCTCTCGGATGTGTGTTTGATAGTGGAGGCTGATTTAGAGTAAAAGTTTTCGGAGCTAGATGGTCCACGTGACCATGTCATTTCCTTTGTACATTAGTTGTTAGTGTGTTTAAGTGTTATGTTCCTACAAAATGAACAAGATTTATTTATTAGTGATAATAATAATATGGAAAAATTCATATTAAGTTTTAACAAATTACAGCCAACAAGAAAATCTAGGGACAAAATGGGGTCGCGACAGTAGCAAGTTGCAGCCACATGCTGAAACTTCAGTTTGTGCCAATGGTATTCCAAACCATGAACCACAACCTCAATGACATGTATAAGGGTGAGGATGCCTCAACTACCTACTATCACTCAAAAGCAAATAAACTACCTATTAGACTATCTAGAAAGTATAATAAATAAAAGGGAAGAAATTGAGTTACTTCCCAATAAGTATTTGTTTATAGTCATTGGTTTGACTTTATTGTCGTGACTATTTATGGTGTCTTGAAAAGGGAATTTTCAGTCTAGCAATTGCATCACTTGCAAACTTTTCCATTCCTTGAGGTAAGCAGGTTGATCGGGGGGGAGTATAGATGTTGAAACTTTGTTTCTTGTCTTCACCCTTAATATGAGCTCACCCTTTTCAAATCTATCAGTGGTCTTCCTATACATGTCTTCATTTTCTTTATATCAAGGATGATGAAATTAGCTAGAAATATGAAATTTCAAGCTTTGATGAAAAGATCATCAACTACTCCTTGAGGGAGCTTGATTTATATGTCGCTAATTGTAGAGTTATGGTGGTTTTCTTTGGTTCCCCAAAAACTAATTTCCTATAGACTAATAATAATGGCATTAGGCTATACTTGCTCCAGAATCAATTAAAGTATTAATATTATAAGACTTTCCTATAGACAAAAGTAAAGTGGAACTCCCTGGATCTTTGCAAAGTATTGTCAGTTTTTGTTATGTACTAAACAAGTAAATCTTCCAATGATGGCCTCATTTCTTGTTGTTTCTGAAACTTTGGTGGTCCGCCTAATTTTGATTTCTTTGACTCTGATTATTTGTCAATGACAACTTTGGATGATTTTTCTAACATGAATTATATTTGTTGGAGTAAGGGTTATTCTGTTGCCTCTAGAAATTCTAAGCATAAATAACCATTTCAGACTTAAATGTAGGGGTGGAAGCTAGGGGCAACTCAGCCTTCACAAACTGGAATAGGTTGGTGCACCATGTTCAGTGTCTGAGTGAGGTTGTCCATCTTCTTCATTATTACCTCCATTTGGGCTACTAAAGTTGATAATCCATCTATATTTTAAAGCCCTGCATTTTTCTTCAACGTCATCCTATCGGATGGCCACACAGCATAATTTTCTTCTATTTTTTCATACAAGTCATAAACATCATCTATTTGCATATTCATTCCTAATCCACCTACTAAAACAACGATCATGTTATGGTATTCAGGAAGTAAGCCCGAATAGAAAAGTAGATGTGCCTGTTTAGAAACGTCAAGGTTAGGACACTTTCGAAAAAAGTTCCTTGAACCTTCCTCGAATGTATGTGTTTCATTTTTGATCTGATGGATTTGAGGAGGTGGAAAAAATTTCACAGGGAATTTTTTGCACCATGTCATTCGGGCTTATGTGACAGGGAAAAAATTTCACAGGGAATTATCTGATTGGTTATTGAACTTTGTGTAAGGCTTTCGAGGGGTTACTGAACTTTATAACATGTAATCACATCCATCAAGTTTAGTGATTAATTGAGAAACTTGATGGAAGGGATTACATTTTATAAAGTTCAATGACTAACAGGGAATTCCACTTTTGAAATTCAGTGACCTTCTTGAAATCATTATGCAAACTTCAGTGACTAATTAGATAATTTTTATCAATCTTTTTTTTTTTTATCTTTTTTTTCTGTATTCCTATCCCATAATTTTATTCTCTCTAGCATTGTCGAACTTAGAAAAAGAATATCATTTATCTCTGGGATAACTGACAAGGTTATTTACTGTTAATCTAAGATAAAAGAAGTAATTGAGGTCCATGCAGTCAATTATTTCAGAAGAGAACCCCTTTAACATTGATCGCTTAATGGTATTCAACTTTGAAGTTCATACACATTTTCAGCTAATAATCTATTTTTGGCTTTTATTCAAATGTGTCTTATTAGAAAGACGATCGAAGTCGAAGCAGCCCATATGATGACTATATTCTCTATTGTCTCTTTGATCTTAGAGAGTTAAGTGCTTTGTTGGTTACCTTTGGGATAAAATGCTATTCCTTTCTCTAAGTTTGGCGATACTAGAGAAAATAAAATTGCAATAAGAGTACAAAAAATAAAGAAAAGACTAAAAAAACATAAAGAATAGTTAATTACCTAATTTATAAAGTGAAGTAACGGGGAAACTTTTGCAGTTCAGTGACCTGAAAAATGGAATAATTACCTAATTTGTCATTGAACTTTGCATAAGGTTTTCAAAAGGTTACTGAACTTTTAAAATTTCCCTGTTAGTCACCGAACTTTACAAAATATAATATGATGCATCATCAAAAACTTCAAAAAATTTCCCATTAGTCACTGAACTTTACAAAATGTAATCACGTCCATCAACCTTTGAAGTTCAGTAACCCCCTAAAAACCTAACAATCTTTATGTTTTTAGTCTTTTTGTTTCTTTACAATCACCAAACTTAAAAAATGATAGCCTTTTAGTAACCGACAAGGTTATCTATTGATCTCTCTAAGATAAAAGAAAAAAATTAAAAACATAAAAGATTGATAAATTACCTGATTAGTCACTTAACTTTGCGTAAAGATTTCAAGTGGTCACTGAACTTCAAAAAATTTCCCGTTAGTCACCGAACTTTACAAAATATAATATTATTCATCGCTGAGAATTTCAAAAGTTTTCCCGTTAGTCACTACACTTCACAAAATGTAATCACATACATTGAGCGATGTATGAGATTACATTTTGTAAAGTTCAGTAATTAATGAGGAAACTTTTGAAGTTCAGTAACCCCTAGAAACCTTATTTAAAGTTTGGTGACCAATCAAGTAATTATCCCTCTTGAAAACCTATTGGAAAGTTCAGTGACCAATCTGGTAATATCACTCCCAAAATACGATGCTCCCAACAAAGAATAAATGCATTCAAAAGACATCATTTGTCATCACTTCATGTCTAATGACTTCACAAAGAAATATTAAAGCTCGAATGTGCTCATGTGGATTTAATATGCTTTCCTAAATAACGTGATGTCTTGATAATTATGGAATAGATTGATGGCTGATATGTATGATTTCTACACCTTTTTTGCCCATTAAAAGTAAATATTTGGGAATCTTATTGGAATAAAAGTAACTTAATTCATTTAAATATTTATTGTTGTAGGTAATATGCAACGTTGGATGGAGTTTGATCAAAAGGTGCAAAATGGGTGAAAAAGTGAAGAAATATAAAGTTCGGGGACCAAACTGTGAGTATCCAATAGTTGATTCGGACCATAAAACGTTGATTGAAGATTGCATAGCATCAATGGGATACAAGTAGAAGTCAAATGAGTGTCAAAGTATTTTCACAAATCAATTTTCAGCCGCACAAGTTATGCCCTAGATAATAAGTCACATATTGAGATTCATTTTTTGCGTAGCAAACGATCAAATTGGATTATCGTTTTTCCAATAATTGTAGCACTTGGAGTTTGCTTTTTAACTCACTTTGAATTGCCTCAATCAGATATTGAGAAAGAAATATATGACAATATACCGATGGTTGCTTAGAGGGAGTTTGATGTCCTTCGATAGGGAGCTCGAGCGCCTTTCCATTGATGGCAATGTACAGTTTTGGCTCAAGCTCCAAATTCTATCACTTTTGAATGCAATTGTATCCTGATATGGTCCTTTTTTGACCAACCTCGAACAACAATGCCCAATGTTATTTTCTATCATCTTGGGAGTTTGCTCAATGTGTCCTGATAATAGCACATTTATTACGTTTTTCACCCATTAATATTTGCGTTTCTATGATTATTTGATGCCTAAATGCACTAAGTACTTCTATATTCTGGTTTAGGTTGTAAATGAGTGAAAACGGTGGAAAATGGAAGAAACAAGTGAAAATGATCAAAATGAAAGAAAGTAAAAGTTCAGGGACTAAAGTGCAAATATTCTAAACTTGTTTCTAACCTTGTGACGAAGATTCGAGAGTGTTATAGGTCAATTAGATGAAGAAAGGAATAAAAGGGATGGAATATCACCTTAACATTATCACATATCAATTTTCAAGCTAAAATGTTGCACTGATTTTCAGCCTCATATTGATACTAGTTGTTGACATGGAAAACGATCGAAATGGAAGATGGTATTTGAAGAAACGTTGTAGCCCTTTGAGTTGGCTTTCCGACTCATCTTGAATTGTCTCAATCAAACTTCGGTATTAGAAGATATGATAAAAATACTGAAAACTGTCCAATGGCCGCCCAACCCTAAATTTCAAATACAGAAACCTTTTTTTTTTTTTTTTTTGCTTGGGCGCCTGCCCATGCCAAATCACAAAAAAATTTCCAGTTTCCTAATTTACATCAAAGTCTTATGGAAACTATTTATTTCTCAACTTTTAAACCCTAAAAACGTCCCAGAAACGGAGAGAACGCCCCCATACCCCATTAATTATCATTCTTCCATTGATTTTGGCTCAAGAAACTTATGAAGAACTAACAATATTGGTGAAGCAAGGGAGGAACTCAATTGGATATGGTGATTTCACATCTATTATTTCATATAATTGGTCTTTTCTTGCTGAATAATCTTAGAACTTAGACTTTTCTTTTCATGAATTTATATTGAAATTGGTTTAATAATTATTAGATTCTTCATGGTTCCAGTCATGCTTTTTCCATTGTTTGGTTCATGATCATCCTCAACCCTCAAGCTCGAGAATGGACAGGTGACGATTTTTGGTAACATTATAACCTATTTTGAAGCCCTACAAATACTGAATATGGGCAAATCATTAAAAAAATTATCATACTATAATTTACATCAAAATCTTGCAACAAAATAGAGGCCATCACACTTTTGGGCGAATCAAGAGGCAACTACAAGATTTCAATTCTATGAATATTTAACCTTCTTCATTTTTGGGAAATAAGAGAGTACGCAACTGGAGATTTATCAAGAAATTATTGAAGAGATTCAAGATTGATCTTCTTCTTCTTCTCAATTTATCAATAATCCCGATGGTGTTTTACAATTTACACATGAATTCTTGTAATTTTGCAATGCTAGGCTAGGTTTCCAATTGATAAGATATTGATGAACCCTTGTTCTGATATTTTAATATAATTTAAATAATTTGATGCCTAATATGTATTTATTTTTGAATGATTGTTGTTGAATTTAATGACTTTCAATTAATTAGTGGGTTATGCTACATGTACATAATTTTTTACCTAATCATTTACACCTCACTCACATTAGGAGGTGGGAATCACGAGCCGTCATTTTAAAATACACAAGGGACCCGCACACATTGTGAGGGGGGTACCTTTCTGTAACCCCCCATTATGTACAAGGGGACTTTCCCTTAATTAGTTACTAATTGAATTGTTTGTGATTCTTATTGTTGTGGAGGTAGACAATAGAACAGATTGCACTTAACTGAGAAAAATCTTGCTTTTTTCCTTTTTAAAAATTTTCTTTTAGAACTTGAAAATAATTTGGGTTACTACGACACTTTCTAAGAGTCCAAATTAAAGTTTTGGTCACGATTGTAAAGTTGCGCACTTTTATTTTGGTTTGGTTACGTTATTTGTGACGACATATTTTATATTAATTGTAGTATATGTTAAGTTCTTAAAATATACCATTCACCCAATAAGTGCCTAACTACTCCCCACCTCACTTACCATTATAAACTCCCATTTTGTTAGATACCAAATTTAAAAAAAAATGAAAAGAAAACTACCGTTTTCATTTGGAAAGTTAACTTGCATGTTGATTTCACAAATCCACAATTTATATACATAAAATTAGACTATCATTTAAATCTCATTTTCATTGATTTAAATCTCATTTTTAGTTGCCAACCAACCCTTCCATTTGTATTTAAAAACATGTTACTCTTTCAACTCCTATAGCCATGTTTTCTCTCACAAACCATCATACATATAAATGAATTTCACTTGCCCCTTTTCATAGGCTAAAGACATCTTTGAATCTGAAAATTTTATAACGGAGAAGCTACGATCACATTGTATTTTTGTTACAAATTGAACACAAAAAAGGGTACACAAACTCCAAACAATTGAGGTAGGGTGTTTTGGGCACTTTTGTAAGTGAAGTAAAAATGATTTGTTTTCGATTTTTATTAAATGTGTTATTGTGTTACTATGAGAAAATGGAAGCACCCTTTGGTGGTTTAAATAAGAAACGAAGAGAATGATTTTTTGGGTACTTGAAAGGGTTATCAAAACCTAAGAGTAAGTGGGTTTGCGTGATCATCGCTTCGCTTTGCAAAATTGATGGCAACACAAATAAATAAAGTTTGCATTTCTAGAAAATATATTTTTCATCATTTATTTAAGTGTTTCCTATTGAGTATTACTTGTGGTACTCATCCCCTACTAAAGTTTTAGAGGTTCATTCAAGGCATGGCAGTCAGTTGGTATAGTGGCAAGTGCTCGCCGATTTAGAATGCTCTTTAGCTTTCTAGTAAAATTTCTAGTTACGTAAATCTTTTACGAATACTTAGATGACAATTTTAAAAATGTTTAAATGCCTATTTTGTCTAGTTTTTATACATTTCACGTCAACTATAAATTAGATATATTGTTGGATAGACTGTTTGATTCATGTTATATAGAGTTCAAATTAAGATTTTTTAACGCTTCGAGTTCCAAGAATTTCGGGTGGTGCATATAAATCCATGACACGTAAAATAAGCTCAAGCGAACAATTTGTAAATTAACTACTTGAGCACATAGACTCTGGTCGTAACATACCATCTATGTAGTGCAATTTAATCTCTTACCAAATTTTATTTTCTACATAATCCAACAGTTAATTTTTTTGTTTTCCCTTTTTAATGAAGGATTGTGAACGGGGCATGTCTTTTACAATGACTGGGTAAAAAGATATCAATGAATGGCTTCAATCGTTGGCTAAGTCCGCTTTGCAACTTACCTTCTCTTCATTCACACCACTACCAATGCTTTGCATGATCATCTAGGACATCCTTCATGATCAGTTTTCAAGTTTTAAGTTTATTCTAATAAATTATCAGTTTCTAGTAGTAGTCAGTCCAATCTTAATTATTGTACTCATACAGATGCATAAATAGTCATATGTAGTTTCACGAGCATTCAAGTTCTAGTACCAAACCCCTTAAGGTCATTTTTTCTAATAATTAGGATGAATACATTGTTTTGCTTTTGTATTTTCCTAGTCATGGCCCCCACTTCTCAAGACAATGGTTTTGCCATCATCACTCTTACATCCTAGAAATTGTATCGTGCCTTAATTTCTTCCTCCTTTTGGACATTTGCTTTCTCTGCAGTCTACCTTATCAATTGTGTGCATACAAAACATTAGCGATGCAATCTCTTTTTGAAAATATATTTAGGAAACAACCAAACAATTCCGAACTTCAAAGTTTTTGTTATCTTTGCTTCGCCTTTTTACTAACTAACAACAAAGTTGACATCAGATCATGTCCATGCACTTTTGGGCTATTTTGAACACTTGGAGTGTATAACTATGTTATGACGTGCATCAAAAACACGAATACATCTACCATGTTAAGTTTATTGAGTCACTTTCTCTTCTTCCTCGATAAAACCAACTCTACCATGGTGATTACAATAACACTGTAACATGTGTGATGCTTGTGAATGCTCAAGAATGACTAACCAAGAAGGGAATGCATTAGTTTTAAATACTTCTTCAAAAATTAATCTTAAATCAAGCAAGTTAAGGGCAAGTAAATCAATCAAATAATAAACTTAAATAAAATAACCATTAGTAAAAAAGAAGGGAGAATGCAAACATATATCATGAAGGTTCGATTCAAACCAATGATCTACATCCTTCCTTACTAAGCTATGCATCACGAGAAAGGTCTTTTCACCATATTGATTGATTTATGGTGTAATCACAACCCTTACAATGTGGTGACTTACAATCATGGAGAAAAAATCATTGTACAACATTGAACTTTCAAGGGACCTCAATATGACCCACAAGTTTATTTTATTGGTTTTACAATGAAACTTCTTTCTTAATAAATGATACAAATGAATTAAGTATCAAGCATTTTTTCAATAAATAGCATTGAATATTATTGTTCAAGTGTTAGTTGAAATTTTTTGATGAATATGATGATTTAAAAGTTTGATTCAATCAATCAAAGTTTTTGATATGAAGAAGTAGAAGAAATAAATTCAATATAATTTTAATGATTTTCTCAAAATATTTATTTCTCAAATACACTTGAAAGACCTTACATTGAATGCAAAAAGAGAACCTATTTATAGAGAAAAATTTTGCAAAACTTTCTAAGAGTTCGGTTTAGTCACCAATCGGCTATCACATGACCGGATGATCAAAATATAATTGTTGGACAAAAGATCAGAAGTGAAGTCAGAACAGTAAAAAAAAATTTGACCGTTAAGACAGCCAGTCAATAGCCTCTGCCAAAAAATTTCCATTTTAACCCAATTTGGTCTGATTTCAATGTTTTGAAAAAATGTGGACGTTTGGGAGTGTTTTTAACTAGTTTTTCAAGGCAAGTAATAATTTAAAGATATGATTTAAGTTCATATAATGCAAGTGATAATCAAAATAGTTTTTAGTGCACAAAATGGTTTTTGAGCTTTAATCATCCATAGCTAAAGATTAAAGTGTAGTGGGTGTTTGGTGGGGATTAAAATTAGATTTTTAGTAAATTGTGATTGAAATTTTTGAAATGTGTGGTTGAAAAGTTGTGGGACTCATGTAAAATGTAATTAATATTGATTGTTTGACTTATATTAAAATTTGATTTTAATCTGAAGCAAACAGTGCAGTATCTATATTTGGACTAAAAAGTCTAGTCTTTGATATTTCTATGAAGTTTAGCCTCTTGTTTTCTTAGACGTTTGACTTTTAAGCACTCGTCTTGAAGGATTTGTCTTGAACGCTGGACTCTGATCTTGCTCTTCTTTGATTATGATCTTTTGACGACGATTGATCAATTTATCATTAAATGCTTTGAAGACATGTCAATAATTTTCCCCTTTTGATTATTACAAAAAGAGGATTTGCAATGCGATATTAACAATTGATAAAAAAAAATTCTACTCCCAAATTCGACTTATATTCCATATATGTCTATCTTTTAAAAACCAATTGTCACCTATTCAAAGCATCTATATAAATCAAAGTATATTCAAGGCATATCAAATCATAGCACACTTATTTTTTTCCCTTTTGGCATAAGCAAAAAGATTTACATTCGCAAGAGTGCGGCATTTATGATGAAAACTTTAAAATCAACCATATAAAGGAATATGTTCTCCCTCAATAAACCATAAAATGTCAAATATATGAGAAACGAAAACTAATACCAAATACTAAGAGATGACAACAAATCAATACTCCAGAGGAGGAAAGAACAAGTCTATATGGGCATGAAGTGGATTTTGTAAAGCAAGAACTTGTTGAAGCAACCCAAGAATCCCATCAACGGAGGAAATAAGAGAGTCGATATGACCGTTCAAGAATCAAGAGATTATAGTGATCCTCAATGAATATAAAGCTGGAGGTAGAAAGAGGAACACTCGTGCTTGCACCATCATAAGGAGGACTTGGAATAGGAGGGATTGGTGCATCATCCTCATCTTTATCATTAACGACCACATCTTCATCCCCTTCAAAGGGGTTAAGGGCCCCGATTCCATATCAAATCCCTTGGTTATAGCCACCCATTGCCCTTGTTTCTTTACATTTGTCATTCTTCTAAGAGTTTGAATATTTATTGTATATGTAGGATACTGAGAAATAGAAACCACACCATTCAAAGATACCTCAAAATGTTTAAATTTTTTGGTGAGAAGCATACCAAAGGGTTGCCTTGACTCTAGTGGCAGAGTGAGCATTGTTCATGTGACCAATGACAATTGATGGAAAATCTAATTTTCGCTCTTCCAAGAATGAGTCAAGAAGAGAAAGATCAAATCGAGTTAGTTGGAGCTAAGTTTTATGCGATGTTGGAAACGTTTATCGGTGACTCTACTACATGCCTTGGTCAGATTATAACCATCAAAAGTGAGATGAGCCATATAATAAAAAACTTGATTTGCACAATCTTCAAGCTTAAGTAAAGTGCGAATGTGTGTTCTAGTAAATTTGATTCACCTTCCTTTAAGAAAATAGTTAATACCTATACCCAACATGTAATTCATTTCCTTGTAAAAAAATTTTATGAGGCTTAGGTATGCGGGTTCTTGTAAAGTGGGAATAGAAATCCAACCCATTCGTAAAAATACACGATAATAGGAGATTTGTCAAGTGGATTTTTTCGGCATCGAAGATTTTTCATCGAATGAAAGTGTGGGCTCCCTCACGGTCCTCCTTGGTTTCTTGCCAGGCACAGTTACCTGAGGCATTGTAGGACCGGTTGACAATAATTGATCAGAGAGCTAGGGTTTGGTTGTCCATCTAGGAGAGAAGATTGGGAGGTTTTGATAGATAAAATTTGTGGCTTTTAAGAGATTCAGTGTTAAAATGTAGGGTCATTCGGTTGACCAAATTGGTCGATCGGAGATCATTTGGCCTTTTTTTTTTGGATAGATAGAAATGATGAATTTCAATGTGTAAAGAGAATTTCGATCAATGGTGCTCAAAGAATAAATTATACAAATAGTTAGAATGAACACAATTTAGCCACATATGTCAGTTTCATCAATAATTCACATACCTCTTCAAATATGTGAAAATCTATCAAGTGCAAGAGGTTTAGTTCTAAAATGCAAAATATGGGGGTTTTTTTTATAAGTTTATGGCACTAGTATTATCACACATGATATTGAAAGATAAATGATATTTACTTAGTTTTTGTTTCATCCATAAAACTTGAACACAACAACTAATGGCCGAAATATATTTGATTTCGACGGTAGACAATGTAACAAAATTGTGTTTTTTTATGAAACCATGATACAAGTGCAAAGTCTAAGAAGTTACAAGTTCCATTTTTACTCTTAAGGTCAATTGTGCAACCGGCCCAATGGTCATCCGAATAGCTAAACTCAATATGAGTGACCTTAGTTTTATGGCACTAAGGTGTGGTTCCTTAGGATTGAATTGAAATCTAGCACATAAGCACACTAAACATAATATCGGGTCTACTTGTGGAAGTAATGAAGGGATAGGATCATACCTCGATATTTAGTTGTCTATGGAAGTTACTTGATCATTTTTATCCAATTTGATTGCTCAGCTCTTTGGCGTGTTCATTGGTTTCAACTCCTCCATTTCAAACTCCATGATGTAGTTAGTTTGACTAATGAATATTTTATAATTAGTTTATTTGATTTGATGTCCAATGAATAACTTGAGTTCTCCCATCATGTTCATTTCAAACTACTTTCTCATAAGATGAGAAAATTTAGCAGAAACATAGAATCAAAAGTTTTAAATACATCTTTGGGAAACCACAAAACAACAAACAAATGTATCCCACAATCATATTTACTCCCACTTTTTGTCACAAACTAACAAGGGAAGATCTAAAATATATGCGGCATTGCTGGCATCATTAGAATTAGTTATCTCCTCAAAAGCAGTGTCATCATCCCAGTGACGTCAAATCCAATGAAGCACACGATGAATATAGCCAACATCACCCCAAAGTGTAATAAACTCGATAGTGTGTCGATCAACAGTAGATCGCAGTTGTGTAAGCTCTGCCATCATCCGAGCCTGCTGCTCAATTAGCACAGTCATCTGTCCTACAAGTACAACAAAAGGGTCAATTGGAGCAGACGCAGAAGGTGGAACTAACTCGCCTTAAGAGGAACCGACAAAGAGGGAGGAGGAGCTGAAGTAGAGAACGAATGAATATCAGAGGACGGAGGAGCAAAGGAAAAAGTTGGGAAACGCAAATAATCAAAAGAAATGAGGTCATTAATAGGATAAGCCGGCACAGTCGGGTCAACAGGCTATGTGAGCTCAGAAGAAGCATGCGGCATGTTCTAAGCAATGGTAGTATGGCCAATCGGCCGAGAAACCCTCGAAATCCCCTCGGTCAAACACGCATAAGGCAGCCCTACCCTCGTCCCCGTGACACGAAAAGCTCGTAAAATTTGCTGGCAAATGAAAGAGGACAAATCAATAAAATCGCCATGCAGTAGGGCATACAAAAAAAGAGCCTTCTCCATATGTAATGAAGAAGTATGAGACACAGGCCAAAGATTCGTGAACACAATGCGCAACAGAATCGTATCGAGACCTCTCTCCAATGGTGTGTTAAACACCGTCGAACGAATTAAAGTCTGACAGAAGAGTATTGGGCGTCAAGTATGGAAATAAGGGATGGACAACTCCAGGAATGTGAGCAATGCTCGACACAACATCGGGTGTAATCTTAATCATCTTACATCTAAGAAAGACTCTAAAACTCATGAAACTCTAAAAGATGAACCTTGTGCTCAAACAGAACTGGCCGTAAAGAGATCTGCAACCCAAAGGTAGATTGGGCAATCACATAGATAAACCTAGACTTAAAGAAGGAAGTAGAGGTACTAGGAGCCTGAGCAGCAGTAAGACCAAAATATCAAAAACATGATATGATGTGCCAGACCATCATGATATGCATGAACGCATGCAAAACGAGGCAAACAAGGTAAGTGCAGCGTGACCTAAAATGAATGTACAATGACACCCCATGATGCCAAGACGTAAATGACGTAAAGACAGCGTATCGCGGGGACATGATGTCCCCTCACGGTGCCACTCCAAACACACCTAAACCAAAACACACGTAACTATGTGCGTCCTGTGTGCAAAATGAAGAACCGTCATCACACTACTAAAGTGACAATCTAAGACAAGACAAACTCCATCCTCCGAAAACACCCACTGTCAATCCAACCTTAAGGAATAAGCCAAACCTCACGCCAAAACTCATCCAAAACAATAACCACATTCTCAAACACCAAAAATGATCACCATCAACTCAAATTAATGCACCCTCCTTCAACCAACATGCAAAACCCAAAAACCAGATTGAAGACCAACCATCAAACCACCAAAATGCACAAAAAAATCCAAGGTTCGGTGCAAAATTTGTGCAATAATGAATGACACTATATGTGAATGACAAAAACCATGCAATGCAAAGTAAAAATAGAAGGATGAATGGCCACAAGTTGAAAAATCCCAAAATACTTGCAAAAATAGGAAGAAATCAATTTTACCTTGTAAATTCGATGATATGATGAAATGGCACCACCAAAGTGTTAGTTTTGACAAATAATGTACTTAGAATGCAGAAATTTGATGTGGGCTAATGAATCTTTAGATAAATCAAGAGAAGAAATGGGAAAATGCGTAAAAACCCTGAAAAAATAACATTAAAATTCAAAACTACGATCTGTCGCTTGAGCAAGAGTCAAGCGATAGGCGAGCGAGCCAGGTTCTGCTTATTGAACTCGAGCATGGCTCAACGATAAGCCACGAAAACCTTGTTGACAAAAATTTGTGACTCTCGTGAACATGACTTCAAACCTTAAATTTGTGAGAAATGACATGTGAGTATCACTGTTAAATAAGAATTTTCCTTACAAATGAAAGTCAAACCCAAATGGACAACTATAATGAGCTTTAGACTGATTAACCCAAGTTAATTGACCATAGGAACTAGATTATAAGAAACCTCTCGAGCTTAATTATTTGAGTCAAATAGGCTTCGAACAAAAGTATAAGATGAACCAAAACCTCCTTTTTTATTTATTAAATACATGGAGATTTATCATGAGCAAATGTTATCTAAATGTAGGTCAATTCACATTCAAGATCACTTTATCAACAGATGATAGCCATCCCGAATCTTACACATGCGGTTCAAATTCACTCACAAGATCACTATGTAGAGTGCAAATGGTACATGAAGAAACATATACTCAATACCCTACATTAAACCGAATCAAGTAATAGAAATGACAGTATAGAACATATAAATGCGTACTTGGTCACAAATGCTATGTTTCAGCGCACCATTAAGTGTCTAGAGCACAATTTGTTTAAACAAATAAATACCAAACCAAATAAAAAACACAAGCAAGTGGATGCATGCATGAACGAATGGACTCGATGACTACCCATGCATCCACCTAACTCACGACGAAATATGGATGCAAGAACCTTTAAGAGCATGATCACTCACACGGCCATCTGGTCGCTCTTTTTAACCCCAAGCATTCTTAGAAGCAGAAGTGATTTTAATTAACCAAGTCATCATCTCAATTAAATGGCTAACTTGATTGGCAAGAAAGTTAACCTTGCTAGAGAAATCTTGCTTCTTACTTCTAGTCACAAATTTACGACACCTAGGTCTTCTGTGTCCCAACGCGCCACAATGATGTCATGTGGGAATAAACCTAGGCTCATACCTGCTCAGAGGTTGTTGTCGATATGTAGAAAAATTGACCCTACATTGTTTAGTTGGTCTCGATCCTAAGGAGGACCTTCGATTCAGGACAAGCAATGTTCAAAACTTTGTTGGTAGCCAGACGAACGTGGTCTTGGATGTACTGGTGGTAGTGTTGCCACTTTGAACGTAACCTCATGCGTATTTCGAGCTGGCCTGTTCATTCTCAACAGATTATCCATTTATGTGAACCACTCATGAATGATTGGAGTTAAGTGTTGGATTTTTCAAGATCGTTCGTTAAAGATTTAACTTTGGCTTCCAATTTCTCATTAACAAACTTCAAACCACTTAAATTTTTGGTGGAGTCCTAAAGGTCACCCAAGAGTTTTTTATTTTTCTCTTTCTAGATCATTAAACTTTTTTAACACATCTTTATTGACCTTTTTAATCTTAAGACTCTTCTCAAATAATTCACGATAAGATTTGTGCATATCTGGTTCATCATTGACTCTTCCTCGGATTTTTCACTCCGTTCATCACTCTCGCTCTTATCAATTTCTTTATCAGATTCTATTGTAGCAATATAAGTGAAGGTCATGAAATTTTGTTCATCTTCACCACCAGAGATATCACTATGCGTACTTGAATTTGATTTCTCATCACTTAAGGTCTTTCCTTACGTCTTCTTTATTTGAGTTCATATTTAGATTAGGACATTCATTCCTATAGTGATGGTAACCCTACGTAACCCTTACATTCATGATATTGAACTGGTTGATTTTTCTTAACAGGAGTCCTAGAGGTATTTCTCTCACGTCTTTCTTTCGAGACTTTATTTGGGACTTCATTTCTTTGTTTTTGAGACTTTCTCCTATTCCTCATCACCTTCTGAAATTTTTTAAGGAAATAAGTTATTTCGTCATCCCTAAGTATCTCAGTATTAGTAGACTCGCTTTCTTCTTCTCTAATAGTTTTCATGGCAATGGATTTAACCTTTTTAGGTTGAGAAATGGTGAGTTCATAAGTTTGATGGGATCCTATGAGTTCTTCAATTTTTACGGTATCAAGGTCTTTACTTTCTTCAATAACGGTGACTTTAAACCTTTTAGGTAAGGATCTAAGGACTTTTCTAACAATTTTTGACTCGAGGATCCTTTTACCTAGAGTGAAACTCAAATTAACAATTTCATTGAGCTTAGCATAGAAATCATCAAATGACTCATGATGCACCATCCTTATTTCTTCAAACCTAGATGTCAACATCTGCAGTTTAGAGTTTTTCACAATTTTATTTCTCTCGTGTGTGGTTTCTAAAATATCCCAAACTTACGTAGTAGTCTCACTCATTTGTACTCTCCTAAACTCTTCTACAGTTACAGCCATGATCAGGGCATGTAAGGCTTTGCATTTCTAGTTACACTCATCTAAATTCGTTTTAGTTCACAGTGAAATATCAGTAGGTGTGAATACACCAACAACAGTAGTTGAAGGTGAAGTCCACCCAGTTTGAGCAATCATCTAAAGTTTTAAGGAAAGCTCTCATTCGAACTTTTCAATAAGTATAATTGCTTCCGTCAAAGAACAGAGGCACAAATAACGACTGACTCACCTACATATTAAAAAGGGTCAAGAATCGAATTAAGACTCTAATACTAATTGAAAGTTACGTAGTTCGACCCTAACAATACCTAGAAGGTATTAATGCGGATTAACTTATTATTCTAGATGATTAAACATGCAACTCAAGTTTTCCTATATTTAAATACCTCAGATTTAGTAGGCAATAAAGAACACATGAATGATTTGGAGAAACCCCAATAGGGTAAAAACTCTGGCCACTTTATCAGTCAAATATCTAATATTAACGATTCTTTAACTTAAAGTCTACCGACTAGACGACAAACACGTACTATCCAATCTCTTGACTGCAACTCGTACAGCTCTCATGAATTTTGTGCTCCTGCACCAATTTCAGCTGCAATTTCCAAAGCTCTCCTAGATTCTGCTCTCCTCCAGCAACTCCTAGCTTTGTGAAATCGTCTATCTCCTATGGATGCACAAAGAACATCACGTTCTCCACCAACTGAAACTCCAGTCATATTCCTTTGATCTTCAACAACTTTGACATATATGGAAGAAGTGGTAGTTTCGTATTTGGATTGTGAAACTAATGGTTTTCTCACCAAAAGTCAATTATGGAACGAAGGTTGAAGGCAAATATATGAAGAAAAACCGTTTTAGAGTATTTATAGGTAGGTTATAGAATGAATGAGTCGGATAAAAAGCCTTTAAAAAATGAATTAAGAATTTCACAGATAACACTGTCACTGGAGCGAGGGCTTAGCGACAGTTGCTCGAAAACTCACACCGTTTTTCCTTCTTTTCTCTTTCTCAAAACCCTAGACCTAAAAACATACTTTTGACAAATTGCATATTACTCATTGACTTTTTACAACCTATCAATTTCAGTCATTTTGTTGACAAAATCGCCAATTACATAACATAAAAAACCTAACAAAAATGTTAGTGGCACCAAAAATAATGTCGACAAATATATATGTACAATAATAATCATATCATTCTTTTTGGTTTTAATAAAAAGTGTAGTATCTGCTTTTCCCATCGAAAAACTATTTGAAAGAAGGAATTTGCTAAATCGTAAAGAATTTTTTCTAATTTGAATACTTGTGATTTTTTAAAACTGAGAGGTTGCTCAACAAATACTTCTTATTGATTAAAACAATTTAAAAATATACGTTGACATCTATTTGATTAAAAGTAAATCTTTTATGACAAGCAAAAGAAAGAAAACATTCTAATGGATTCTATTCTAGAAAGTAGTGCAAATATTTTTTCAAAGTCTATGCCTTCGACTTGATTCTAACCCCGACCACTAATTTAGCCTTATTGTGCACAATAATCCCGTTTTCATCTCATTTATTTTTAAAAATCCATTTTGTACCTATCAGTTTGCTTACTTGGTCTAGAAACTAAATCTCAAACATAATTTCTTTTAAATTGATTTAAATATTCTTGGATAGCTAGAATACAAAATTTATCAAGCTCGACTTCTTCGAAATTCTTTGGTTCAATTTGTGAAATGAAAGCACGATCATTAAAGTTATTTTTAGTGGAATCTTCAGTACTTACAACTTTAGATGGACCACCAATGATAAGTTCTTTTGGACATTTGTTTTTTTCTCATGTTAATATTCAATATTTTTGGGATCTTTCTTGTTTTGATTTTGAATGTTCATTTGCTTAAAAGGGATCTCCAAACTTACACATCATTTTCAATAACTTTCTCTTGATAAAGAGGAATATCTTTATAAAAACATTACATGCATGGATTTTTCAATAACTAAAGTTGAGTTGTAAAAGCAGTCTGCTTACAGATGTACAATTGAGTCAATCATAGGACAACTGCTTGCATATCATTGAGTTGTAAAAGCAGTCTGAGGGTATGGACCTCTATAATTTTTAATCTCAAAGAGTTGTATGAGGAACAATCATCATAGTGCATCGAGAATTATTTTGGATTTTGTCATAAATTTAACCTTTTTCTAAAGAGATTAGTGTTATCTAGTACCAGTGGTGTCAGATTACTGCAATGTGGATAACACCTTATATGTTCAATCTATTTAATTATGTAACATTGCATTTTAAGTGAATCTATAATTTAATGCCATGTAATTCACCACTTAAGTTGGTGCAAGACTCCAATGGTGCTAAATAGTATTACTATTTCGAAGATGCATTTTCATAAGTATTATTCGTCTAAAAAAATTTATTATTTAACAAAACTGAAATCTAAAAATAACTGGAAAAAAAAATCAAATACACCCTAAAAAGATAATCTATTATAAGAAATATGAAAATAAAATTAATAGATCATGAACATATGAATATGCAAAAACAATGAAAAAATTGAGAAAATAAAAGGTAATGATATAAATTGTTATTGTTAATGGATTGAAAGATTGAAAAAAATAGATTAATGTCTAACACAAAATATGCGACATTTAGTGACATTATGTACTTGTAGCACAACCGATTATTAAGAATAATGCAACATGTGCCTAAGAAGTTATATAATGATTTATATGTATATGAATTGTCAAAAAGTGAGTGGAGAAGTTTTTGGTTGAAGAAATTTTTATCAAATCATATCTCACCACATCTATGGATGTAAAAGCATTATGTACTTGTAGCATAACCGTATGATTAATTTGATTGATGGAGTAACCATGTGATGGTACAATTATCTGTCATTAACTAATACACATCTTCAGAACTAAATTTTTAGTTTTTTTCAAAAATCGAAACTAAGATCTATTAATGATACCCTTGTTTTAGCCAAATACATTAACAAGTCCCAATATTTAATACCAATACGCTAATTAATACAGTGACAATCGCTAATAAAAATAGAAATAAATATGAGAGTTTTACCTTTTTTATTTTTTTCTTGGGTAATTAGCAGAAATAGTCCCTAACGTTTACATTCATTGCTAAAATGGTCTCTATCGTTTTAAATTTAATATTTGTACCCTTATTTCAAATGTTTGTTGCGGATTTGGTCCTTCCATCCACTTCCGTTAAATCAACCGTTAGAAAATTAAATGTAATTTGCCAATATAATATTTGAAAAAGGGTAAATTAGTCAACTTCCTATATTTTTTCTTATGGTTTGATGTAATTTGTAAGTTTGATGATATGATCCAGGAGTCGAGTCCGACGAAGCCAAGCCCAGGACGAGACCCGTTGATTATTGAAAGAGGACCGATTCACGATCGAGGGCAAAATGGGTAAATCAAACGATGGACAGTGTCATGATCTACACGAAAAAATAGGCAAGTTTCATGTTGGGGTCGATGTCGAAATCGGATTGGACGAACTTGATTCAAGCAACGGAGGAGGAAGCCTTGCTTGACAACTATGCGACCGTATAGTTGTAATTAGCATGCAGTCGCATGCCTATTTACTGCGAGCAAAAGGGAAGATTATTCTTCTATGTGACCACATAGAGCAAAATTTGGGCAGAATATTTCTCTTTCCGAATTTTCCTTATTTCACTAGGATTCTAATTTATTACAATCTTTTGTTATTTCAGTAAGTTAGTTCCGCTACAATAAGGTTTTAAGCTTGTCCTATAAATACTTGGTTGTTATTCATTGTAAGGACCTTTTGACAAATTTATTATTGAGATATATTCGAGAGGCTATTGTACTTTTTAAACATTGTTATTCTTAGAAAATTCTGAACTTAGCAAGAGGATTCTTGTGGCATTCAACACCGAGTGCGGATCGCGTGTTGTGTAATCAAGAGGTCATTCAAACTTCTTTTTTTGGTTGCTTGGTTCATTAATTCTTGGTTCAAACTCAAAATCGGGATTATTTTTTGAGCTTTTTTAGGATCTTCAATCTCGTTGTGAGTTGCGTAGTGTTCGTTACTACGTGATTCTCATCAATTGGTATCAGAGCATAGCTATAAAATAATCAAGGTTATATCTTTTGTTTCTTATTTTGAGTTTTTTTTTTCTTTTTTTACATTGTTCTTCGCGTTCTTCGAGTCCGTCTTATTTCTTGAGTTTTGATCCAGAAAATTATTTAAAAAAAAAAAGAGTCAAAGTTGTTTTTCGAACTATTTACAAGTCCAAATCAATTTTGGTTTGTTTTACTGGATTTGTAGTTAAATTCTCGAAGAAAAACAATCAAATAATATTGATATTATCGGGAATATCTGGTAGTTCTAAATTTCAGCTTTGAGTCAAAAAAAGAAGAAGAAGATCGTTCCAGTTTATTTCATTTTACGTTCTTGAATAGCCCATTGAAATTAAATCATCTTCTTTCTTGTCTTTGAGTCATTCTTCATCTTTTTTTCTTTCTTCCTTACTCCGTCACAATTCATGATCAATACTCGGTTGGATCCACGGGAATACATTGTTGGTTGAGGTCACCTTGTCCTTTGAAGTACTTAGGCGAAAACACTGAGTGGTAAAAGGTAGAATAGTGAGATTAATAGAGGGAAAGAGCCAATAATTAAGTGATACACGAGTGAACATTTGCTAGGCAAAAATTCTATATAGAATTAGGATGTTAGAGAGGGTTCCAATTCAAACAGGTGACCGAATCAAAACCACATGGCAGATGATGTAATAAAGCAGTTTGAACAGGTGCTTGGGGATGTGAATGAAAGGCTTGATAGGTTAGATACATCAGTGGGACAATCAAATGCAAGGAGACCGGGTAGACAGAAGCTTAGAATGGATGTGCATGATGATTTTGAATTTAGTAGCGATATGGACGTGTATCGATGGTGGGTGATATGGGTAGGATGAGAAATAAAGGAGGTAGGTTTGAAAGAAGAACAAAGTTTAAAGTATTTGCACTTTGGTTCCTGAACTTTTACTTTCTTCCATTTTGATCATTTTTCACTTGTTTCTTCCATTTTCCACCGTTTTCACCTATTTGCAACCTAAACCAAAATATAGAGGTACTTAGTGCATTTAGGCGTCAAATAATCATAGAACGCAAATATTAATTGGTGAAAAACGTAATAATTCTGCTATTATCACGATGAATGAATGACTGGTATATATTACAAGTGAAATTGTTAAGTTTCAATTTTAACCGCATGTCATACCCCCTTCAAACTCAATACCACACGAAATTAACAATGTCACGATTATCAAGACGTCAAAGATTCATGCCAAATGTGTGAGTGTGTGACAAGTCATAGCCATCTTACCGCTAATCCTAACACATGAAACTTCAAGTATGTCTCAAGCTAAAAGTTCGACTCCATAACTCACGAGTATCGAAGTGTTTAGTGTGGGGTTTCTCCCTATGGAGTCGAGACAGATGAACACTCAAAACTTGGAAGCTTCAAAATTCGTGAACAAGTGGCAAGCAAACATTGATTCTGTGAAAGGCATATTTTCAAATGAGAATCTATCAATTTTTTACCACAACCTACTTGAGATTAAAACAGTCAATGCAAAGGGTTGTAATGAAAAGGAAGATATAAGGATTTCAAAACTTCCAAGCACATAGTTAAGTATGGCATCAAATATTCCAATGGATCACATCCTTAAACCAATATATTCTTCAACATTTCAAGCCCCAAAACGAAATACATATATGTTTTTTTCTCTTTTTTTTTTTCGGGCCGCCTTACTTGAGGACATATCAACTTTTATCGATTTCCTTGCTTCAGTTCTTTACAAATAAACATCCAATACCCACTACACACTTGGAAATAAAAAGATGGATGAATATGCGCAAAAGTCGTACTCCAGTGTGGAGAAGTATGGATAACATAGGTGTATGAAGAAAATGATATATATGTGTATGGGCTCAAAGTGGCTATTAGGGGTATTGAAGAAAAAGGTTGAAGGCTCAAATGTCAGTCCTAAATTGACTTTCATCATTTCCCAAGTAATCCACCATCTTACCACAAACTAGGGTTGTACGTGGTTCGGTTCGGTTCGGTTTTGCTCGGTTTCAAAATTTTCGGGTATTTAATAAATGGACTCGTCGGGTCCAAATATAAAAATGGAACCGTGGTTCGGGTTCGGTTCGGTTCCTTTCGGTTCTATACCATAATTAAATTTTTTAACATTTACAGCAACACTACATAAATATAACTAATGACATTTCATTCGTAACTTTTACAAATTAACGTAGCCCAATTCAAAAATATATAAATAACTAGCTGTCGAATAACATTAATTCAATACATATAAATACCAAAAAGTAGATATTAATGTTAAAATGTCGGTGATCCATATCAATTAATTTGCTTCAATCAGCCTGCTTGTATAAAGAAAATGAAATATAAATTAAAAGTTATAAAAATAAAATATTTTTAAGTATTTGTAATACTTAGCAACTATTTGATTAAATCATCAACTATTCGAAAAATAACCCATTTCATTACCTAAACCTACCAAATCAACAAATTATCTGTAGTAACCCATTTCATTACCTAAACCTACCAAATCAACTGATTAATGATTACAAAGTAAGAACGGAGGTCGGAGAAGGAGTGTTAGGTCGATGTTTACCGTTTACATTGTTGATTGTTGAAGTCTTGACTCTTGAACTTGATTCCTTGAAGAAGCCGAGAAGAATGAATTGAAGAGAGGAGACCGAGAGGCGAGATGATAGTATGTAAGGAGTAATTCTATGTATTTGACATTTGAGGGTTTTTATTGGGCTTTTTGGGCTGGGCTTTTTTGTTAGTGCCACATAATATTTTCGGCCCAATGGAGTGGATTGGTTTTTTTTAATTTATTTGTGGCCCCTAAAAAATTGAGTCCCAATGCTTAAAATTATGAAATGATCTGATTTATTTAATTAATTTGTTAATTTATTTAGAATAAAATAAAATAATTTAATTAATTCAATAAAAAAAATATTTAGTTTCGGTTCTTCGATTGTTGGTCTAGACCCGACCCATACCCTCGGTTCTCGATTGGGTATCCCGTTCGGGTATTTAACTTATGAAGAACCGCTCGATTCGGTTCGGGAGTTTTGGACACCCCTACCACAAACCATGCGATATTATTCTCGCAAAAAGTTTCCAATTCACATAATCGATGAACGCTTACTACCATTTTTTGTATTGTAGCTCAATTCTCACCAATTTTCACATAAAGAAACCTTAACAAGAGACTTCCTTAGCCACGTGTCAAATAACCATCTTACCACAAGGCTTGTGTGCGCAAAAATAATCCAGTGTCTTGACATCTAGACTTTCATAACAGAAATAACTCCTAGTAGCACATTTTGTCATTCAAAAGCACAATCATGTAACAAATTAGAGACTTGCGAAAAAAAAATTTAACCCATCATAACAAATCAACAAAAATTCATGATAATCATAATAGCATTCAAAGTAACTCTCCCCCAACTAACTATTGCTCAATCACAGAAGGGAAAGATGTCACCTGAGGATGACAGTGAATCAACAGAAACTTGAGGTATAAGAAGCTTGAAAATACTCAAATGGATGGTGGTGTAAAGAAAGAAAATAAAACTACAACTAAAAATGTGAAATGAAAATAACCATAGAGCAAAGGCAAAAAAAAAAAAAAAAAAAAAAGAACTTCCCTTGGGTTGCCTCCTATGTAGTGCCTTTATTTATTGTCATTGGCTCGACCTAATGTTCCCATTTTTAGCTCGCATCTAGCCAGCGCGATCCTAAGTTTCCTTGTAGTGCACCGAACTCATTGGACATAACCATCGGCATGCCTCCTCCGCCTCCATCTAGTACATGTGTAGGGTTACTAGGGAAAATTTTTAAATCTGGAGTGGGGGCATGTTTATCGACTGTTGCGTCCAATTCATCTAGTTCTAGAGTTTCTTGTGGTGGTCCAAGAAACATATCATCAGCTACCTCCTAAGTGAGTGCATCAATTATGTATGTTTGGTGACACGCGTCATCTTCATCAGTCTGTTTAGTGACATGAAAGATGTTAACTTCTAAAGTCATATTCCCAAATGATATCTTCGTTAGACCGTTTCTACAATTTATGAGAGCAACTGTGGCAAGGAATGGTCTACCAAGAATGATAGGAATCTTAGAATTAACATTTACATCCATTTTAAGTCTAAAATCAAGAAATCAACAGGATAGTAAAATTTATTGATTTGTATTAAGACATCCTCAACTACACCTCTTGGTCTTATAGTGGACCAATCAGCCATTTGTAGACTTACAGACGTATGTTTCATCTCACCTAAACATAATGACAAGTAAATTGCATAAGGCATGATGTTGACATTGGCCCCTAGATCAAGAAGGGCCCAATCTCATGGTTCCTAGGACAACAAAGATCTTTATACTTTGGTGGGGTCATTTGCTCAATCACAGCACTCACGTGTTCCGTTAAGAAAGTGGTTTTCTTGACATGGTGTATCCTTTTCACAATGCACAAGTCCTTAAGGACTTTAGCATAGGTAGGAACTTGTGAAATCACATGCAAGAGCGACAGATTTATTTTTACTCAAGTTAGGTACTCTAAGATCTCACCATGATGGCCAGCAGATTTCGAGGTAGACTTAAGAGTTTGAGGGAAGGGCACTCTGACTAGATTCTTTACTACATCCTCACTAGGGTTATTCTCATTTGACTCACTGGACTAAATCTCATTTTCCCTAGGTTTAAGAGTTGGTTCTAAGACCTTCCATGAACGAGTGGTTATGACATTTACTTCCTTAAAGTTAGGTTCTCCTGATCCTGACATTTGTTCCATGTTTTGCCCCTTATGGTTTGGTTGAGTTTGAGCTGAAAATTTTCCACGTTCCCCCACACCCAAGGCATTGGTTAATTTAGACATATGACTCTTTATCTCATTGTTTTCCTCGACTATCTAGCTAATCATCTTTATCTAAGTAATTCATGTAGGTTGTGAATTGAGGTGGAGATGCATTGTAAGCTCAATTTTGTTCGGTAGATTGTTGGTTTTCAGGTTTCCAACTGAAATTGGGGTAATTCTGCCACCCTGGGTTATAGGTTTCGGAGTGGGGATGTAGGACTTTTGATAGATGCCTAAAGCATTACAATATTCCTCATAAAGTCCCCTCATCTCAGCATACATAGCGCACTCTTGAATAGGGTGGTTACTTCCCCCCCCCCCCCCCACACAAAACAAGGCTCTAAAGTCTCGGTACGGGAATCAAACCGAGTTGTTTTTTACTCTTTCGCCCGTAGGGTCTCTAGTTCTCTAGTGAGGATTCTACCTTAGCTTTAAGGCTATCCTCCTCCCTAAGATGATAGATACCTATGCTGTGAGGTTACTAGTGGGTCATGACCTATTAGTACTCATCTGGATCAAGTGGCACTAGGTCCATTCTAAGTATGAGCTTTTTCAACTAAGTCGTCTAAGTATCCTAAAGCCTCATTTGGATCTTTTTTGTAGGAAATCGCCATTATACATCATCTCAACAAACTGATGCTCCCTAAATGTTAACCCTTCATATGAAATAGCTCACGCTATGCCAACTCTCATAACCATAGTGGGGACAAAGAGCTTGGAGTTCTTTATACCCTTCCCACACTTGATGTAAAGTTTCACTCTCCCTTTGGATAAAAGAAGAGATTTGTTTTTTCAACGCAATTGTTTTGTAGTAGGGAAAGTATTTGCCAAAGAACGCTTAGGTCATTTCAGCCTAAGTTCCAATTGAACGTGGTCTTAATGAATACAACCACGTTTCTGCCCTTTCCTTAAGAGAAAATGGGAAGAATTTAAGCCTAATTGCATCCATTATACTATGTTGATTGTCGAAGGTTACTACATAGGGGTTGGATCATTCCAGGTTTAAAATCTACTCGTGGCATATTGGGTGGAAACATAATACATGAAGGTGTAGATGTACGCGTGGGGTGCAGGTAATCATGCAAAGTTCTATAAGTTGCATCATGCTCACTATCAGACATTGTGTTATGTGATGTGGTGTTTGTGTTAACAGATGCCGAATCAAAAACAGGGTTAAAAAGATGTTCAAACTCTATGAGAAGTGTTTCCACAAATTTTCCTCGCTCGTTTCGATACCTGCTCATAAAAACACAATTAAAAGGAAAGGATGTGAGAAACATAAATAACAAAGAAAGATAATAAACTAAAAGTGAAATTGAAAAAGGGAACGAAGTCAACCTTTTGCTAAAGTATCCTTCAATTTCATATACTGTTTCCCCGATAGCGGCGCCAAGATTTGGTTATGCCCAAAGATTTATGCGGTGTTTTAGTGTAGCTTTGGGGTGTCGTATCCACATGGAGATGGAAAAGTTGTCAAAGGTTCCAAAGGGGGTGCATTGTCCTCTTAAATTTGCAAGAGAGTTGAATTGTTGATCAATTAAATTAATATTAAAAAAATTTGTGAGATAAAAGTCAGTGATTTAAGGTAGTGAAGCATCAGAATTCCCTCATTTGGATCAGATCATTCATTGATGGTTTATTCAAATTGATGACACAATTAGAGAGACCTTCATCCTGATACTCTAATCGAAAAATTTAATAGTCAAGACCAATTTAATTCATAAATTTACTCCCAAATTCTAAATTCCCTTAACAATTATCACAATCATCTATTGAAATTAGATTAATCATTCATATACATATAGCATAAGAAAGTAGATAACCACATCAATAGATTTAATGAAATAGAAATTCAACACATAGTTCAATTGTTTGATAGAAAAAACGAGATTGATTCTATGGAAAAGCTTAATATATGTTAAATCAATTTCACAATTAACTCATACAGATGAAAATTTAGATCTAGAAGTGTTTAGCAAAATAAATACCAAAAAGTATGAATAAATGATGTGAAATCACCATTCATCTGAATGAGTTCCTCCCTTGTTTCACCAATTTTTTTAACCTTCCATGGAGTTCTTAAGCCAAACTTGAGAGAAAATTGATAGGAGATTCACGTAGGCGTTTTGGAACGTTTTGGGGCTTAATATGGTGGAAAATTAGGTTTCCATACGTGTTTTAATCAAACAATGAAACTGAAATTTTTTTTGAGTTTTGCTTGAGGCGTGCGCCTTAAGGAATTAGGCAGCCTCAGTTGAGGCTTTCTTGGTGTGAGGCGCGCGCCTCTCCTGCAGGCGAGGGCGGGCGTCTTGCAACGTGTTTGGGCCATAACTTTCTCTTCTAATATTCGATTGAGCTGATTCAAGTTGTATTGGAAAGATAACTCAAATGGCTACAACTTTGCTTCAAAGACCATCTTCCAGTTCGATCGTTTTCCATGTCAAAAATGGGTATAAATATGAGGCTGAAAACCGGTGCAAAACTTTTCAACTTGAAAGCTGATTTGTGATCATGTTTTGGCTATATTTCATCCCTTTGACTCATTTTCTTCATCCAACTGATTTCTAACACTCTCGAATCTTCACCACAAGGTTAGAAACAAAGTTTAGAGTATTTTCACTTTGGTCACTTAACTTTCACTTTCTTCCATTTTGATCATTTTTCACTTGTTTCTTCCATTTTCCACCGTTTTCACCCATTTGCAACCTAAACCAAGATATAAAGGTTCAAATAATCATAGAAATGCAAATATTAATGGGTGAAAAACGTAATAATTGTGCTATTATCACTTCCATATCCTTTCAAGTTAGTTTTGTATATCCTTTCCATACTATCGTTGCTCATAGGTCTTTTCGGGAGAATATCATGGAGCAGTTCATTGCATGTTACCATGGTTGATTATGGGTGATTCTAAAAATGTGCTTAATCATTGCATGTTACCATGGTTGATTATGGGTGATTCTACCTTTGGGGTGTCTCTCGAATCACTCTCCATGCATTGTCTCACTTTTGCAACAAGATGATAGCAAAGGAAAACCTTTAAGTTTTTTAACATGTCGGTGGATCATGAAAATTTTCTTGACCATGTTCAAGATTGTGGGAACAAGGAAATTTACTCTTTATAAAAAGTTGCAAAGTCTTAAAGGAGAACTTAAGAGGCTCAATGACAAGCATTTCTCACATATCTCCTCTCGAGCTGAAGCCGTAACTAGAATTTTGAAAGAGGCGCAAGTGGAATTGCAAGGTAACCCTACAAATGCTCACCTTCAATGTGAGGGGGGCTAGATTGAGGAAAGAGGCTATGTTTCTCGGTGAAGCGGAGAGAAGTTTTTAGTACCAAAAAGCTAAGTGTACTTATCTAAACAATAGCGATAAGTGTACGAAGTTCTTCCACACAGAGGTAAAGAGAAACAACAAGAGGAACTACATTGCAACCGTTTTGAAAAGGGATGCAGCCTATACTTCTCACAAGGAAGTGGTGGACGAATTCATGTGCTAGGGACTTACTAGGGGAAAACTTCTTTGTTCAAGATGACGTGGTTGTCAAGAATGGACCCGTGCTAACGGAAGAGCATGCTTTGTCACTCATTCGCGAAATTTCAGATCAAGAGATTAAAGATGCTTTGTTTAGTATTGGGGATGATAAATCGTCGGGCTGCGATGGATATACATCTTGTTTCTTCAAAAAGGCTTGGAATATTGAAGATTGGGACCTATACTTGGCTTCAATGTTATCAAGCACAAGTGGCTTTTGTGTGTGTGTGTGGGGGTGGGGGTGGGGGGGGAGATCGAAAACATTCACCTTGTGTTGACCCCAAAAAATGTATCGATGATGTGGTCAACAAATCCGGAGCCTTCTCACGTCCACGCAAGCTAAGTTCCTACACACATGGACAAACCGTTGGTAGCACGTGGCCTCTTCCGGATGGGATAGAGTTAGTCGTACGCACTCCGACGATCAAGTCAGCTAGAAGAATTAGGATGTGGGAGAGCTTTGAACGTGATCCTCCAATTGCTAAAAAATGGGGTCGGCTTGGGAGTTTGTTATTAATAAGTGTGTAGCAAGAATATAACTAAGAGTCCAAACTTGCATCCCTTTTGAATGGCACTAAGTGAGCTTTTATACCATAGGTAGAATGAACAGAGTTCATTGGATTATCATACACGTGGCTCTATCCAAATGACTTTACTTTCTTGTCATATACATCAATCAATCTCAGCCTTTAATGTTATTACCAATTTTGTGTCCATAAAGCCTAGCCTGTACTTTAGATTTGACCAAGTAGGATGGCGACAGCGGCAGTGGCAGGGAGTTGTCTTGTCAACTCACACGATATGAAATCCATTTAAGATCTTACAACTACCTCGTCCAGATGTTTGCCAATAGGTTTTACCCACAAAGGGGTATGTCCAGGTGTTTCACGTGGGAGAGGCGGGTCGCTCGCACCTGGATCCATTCGTCTGCACGTAGCTGGGCTGCCCTATTGATAATAGTGTAATTATTACGTTTTTCACCAACTAATATTTGAGTTTCTATGATTATTTGACGCCTAAATGTACTAAGCTGTAATACCTCTAGACCATGAAAGCTTAAGAGATTTGATAGGTACTACTCATACCAATAAGGTGCACTTTCTTTTTCGAAAGTCCATCGTTAGAAACTCCACAGTTAAGCGTGCTTGGTTTGGAGAAATTCCATGATGGGTGACCCCCTGGGAAGTTTTCTCGGGGAGCGTGCGAGTGAGGACAAAGTATGCTGAAAAGACCCATGTTGGTACAGTGGGGACAGTACGTCGTCGATCTAACGGTCGGGACACCTCGTTAAGTGGGACTCAGGTCGTTACAAATGGTATCAGAGCCTGTTTCCCAGCCAGAAATTGGGAACTAAGTGCTATGCGAGACAAAGTGCTACGCCGAGGACGAGAGCTACCTCTAGAATCTCAACGCCTGGCAACGGATCCTCAGATGGATCAAGCGCGACGAGGACATCGCGAGTCTAACGGGGGTGATTGTAATACCCCTAGACCACGAAAGCTTAAAAGATTTGATAGGTTAGTTCATACCAAAAAGGTGCACCTTCTTTTCCGGAAGTCCATCGTTAGAAACTCCACAGTTAAGCGTGCTGGCTTGGAGAAATTCCATGATGGGTGACCCCCTGGGAAGTTTTCTCGGGGAGCGTGCGAGTGAGGACAAAGTATACTGAAAAGACCCATGTTGGTACAGTGGGGACAGTACGTCGTCGATCTAACGGCCGGGACAACCCGTTAAATGGGACCCAGGTCGTTACATAAGCACTTCTATATCTTGGTTTAGGTTGCAAATGGGTGAAAACAGTGGAAGTGGAGGAAACAAGTAAAAAAGGATCATAATGGAAGAAAGTGAAAGTTCAACCTTATTTCCAACCTTGAGATGAAGATTCAAGAGTATTAGAGGTCAATTGGATGAAGAAATGAGTCAAAGGGATGAAATATGGCAAAAACATTATCACATATCAACTTTCAAGCTGAAAAGGTTGCAGCAGTTTTTAGCCTCATATTGAGACCAATTTTTAGCATTGAAAACGATTGAATCGGAAGATAGTATCTGAAGCAAAGTCGTAGCCATTTGAGTTAGCGTTCCAATGCATCTTAAGTCATCTCAATCGGACATCGATATTAGAAGTTATGACCAAAATACTGAAAAGTGTCCAGATATATACTAGAAGCCTGCCCGACCTTGAATTTCACATACAGAGAGCAAATGTTTTGCTTGGACAGCCGCCCCATTTTATACATGGTGCCCGCCCAGGCCAAATTGCGGAAGAATCTTGACTTTTCAACCCTAAATTACGGAAGAATCTTGACTTTTCAAACTCTTATGGAAACAACTTCTTTCTCGACTTTTCAACCCTAAAAAGACCCCAGAACGTCTCATTCTTTATTATTCATCATTATTTCATTTCTTTTTGCTCAACAAGCTCATGAAGAACTAAAAAATTGGTGAAGCGAGGGAGGAACTCAATCGAATTCGGTGATTTGAACACTTTTCATTCATTCTTTTGAGCTTTCATGTTGTAAACAATTCAAGATTTAGTTTTCCTACTCTTGTGAATTTATTCTGAAATTGGTTTAATAATTATGAGATTGTTCATGAATTTAATCATGTTTCTTCTCCATTGTTGATTGCATTACTTATTGAGTTCCAATTTCTTGAACATATATTGAGATTGATTTAACTTTTATTTACTCAATTATTCATAAATTTAGTCACTCTCTTTCTATCGAATGATTGAACTAATTGTTGAATTTTTACCTCAATTATTTTATTTGTATGATTACTTACTGCTTTCTGCTATATGTATAGGGTCGATTTGTAATCTAATTTCAATAAATAATGGTGGGAAATTGTTAAAGGAAATCTAATTCTTAGGATTACTTTTGAAATTAATTGATTTGAACGATAAATTCTTCAATTAGAGCGTCGGGATGAAAGCCTTTAATTGTGTTATAAAAATTAATGATTGGTGTTAAATGATCCAATCCGAATGAGGGAATTACGATGCTTCACTACCTTAATTCATTGATTTTAATTCCATTATTTCAAGCATTGATCTTAATTTCCCTACATGAAACAGACCGAATTAACATTTACCGGTTCCGGTTCCGGTTCCACCTTTCCACTTTTATATATTCACATGAAAGATTTCGTGATGGAATGGCCGCATACGTGGCTGCAGCAGAGATGCCACTAACGATGATCGAGTTGGAACACTTTACTCGTCTTGTGCAGAATTATCTCCAGCCCAGGTATAATTCTTATTGTAGAAATACTCTTCATTCGAATGCTATAAAATTATATAACAGAAGAAAACAAACTACTTTTGAAAGTCTAAAAACTTTTGATTGTGTTATATCATTTACCTCTGATTTATGGACCGGTGTTAATAAAAAATGATATCTTGCTGCTACAGCTCATTACATTGATCACCTATGAATTATGCGTAAAAAAATTATTGTATTCAGATATGTAGAATATCCTCATAATGCGACTAACATATACATGGTTTTAAAAGATATTATACAAGAATATGGTATGCAAGAAATGGTTCGAAGTTTTACTTTTGATAATGCTTGTGTAAACAAAGTTGTTGTCGAAAAATTTATTGAAGATTTGAACCCTACATTTGGAGGTTTATTTTTTCATCAACGTTGTGCATGTCACATTATTAATTTGATTGTAAAAGATGGATTAGAACATATAAAATCACATTTAGATAAAATTAGGCAAGCAATTAATTTTATTACTATATCACTAGTAAGAAGCAAGCGTGCAGAGTATGACTTAGAAGAGAGATCATTTGTCACTGATGTATCACGTAGATGGAATTCTACATATCTTATGTTACATTTGTGTGAAAGTTATGATAACGTTATTTCAATGTATTATAATGGTAGACATACATATGAACCCGAACATAATTTAGAAGATTGGGAATGGTCTCTTGCATTTCGAGTGAAAAAATTCTTAAAACCTTTTTTCGATGCCACGAAGCAATGTAGCGGTGTTTATTATCCTATATCTTCACTTGTTTTACAATATTTTTTCTATATTTCACAAGCATTTCAAAAACATAGGAGTTTGTCAATTTTTGTTGACGTAATTTATTCTATTGAGGCAAAATTTCGTAAATATTGGGAAGAGATACCCTCTTTATTTTTATTAGTTTCGGTGCCCATCGACTTAATTTAACTGGCACAAAAGCTACCATAAAGGGGATTTCAAATTTCATGAATGTAGAATTATCACATGTGCATATAGAATCTATGTCATGTGAAATGTATAACTATTACGCTGAAAAAAATGGGCAATGTAGTTCTATTACCCAAAGTTCTTTTTCAAGAAATACATCAATAAATGCAGAAAATTTTTGGAATTTTTTAGAGACCAACACTAGGTTCCCTCATTTATTTCTAGTTCGTCAATATCTAGAGCAATAGATGTCGGTGGTACAAATGTTGAAATTCCCTCTGAGTTAGCTAGGTATATGTGCGTGGACGTTCTTAGTATGTTACAACCACAACAATTAGAGGAATTTAATCTTTTATCATGGTGGAGGTGTAACGAAAGGCAATATCCAATTGTATCAAAAATTGCTCGCGATCTACTAACACCTCCGGTGTCTACGGTAGCATCGAAGGCTACATTTAGTTTAGATGGTCGAGTTTTATGTGACGAACGATCAAGACTAAAAAAATAATATTGGAGGCTTTAATATGTTTGAAGCATTGGGAATATGTGAAATTACGCCTTCAAGAACAAGTTGATAGTATAATGGCCGAATAGTTACAGTAAATTCAATCATGTATGATATTGTAAGTTTTTAAATTGATTAGTTTAAAACAAATGTAATTTTTAAATTTTTTTTGTATCAAGAAAAATTGTACACGGAATATTTTATTCGAGTACAATTTTAACTTCGTCTACGATAATTGTAGCCAGTCCCAAGCCCGGATAAATGAGAAGGGTTTACATTTTTAAAATTTATTTAATTTATAACACGTATAAACTATGCAAAATTTAAATTCTTAAGTAAAAAAGGTGGGAAAAAAAACCCAGAGCCGACTCAACTCGGGCTCGGCCTGCAAGGCTAGGGTTGGCCGGGCTCGGCTCGGTTCGAGCTTTTTTTTGGACTTGAGCTCGGCTCAGCTCGTTGACATAGCTAGTTAACACGAACACCACATCACATAACACAATGTCTGATAATGAGCATAATGCATCGTATAAAAGTTTGCATGATTACATGCACCCCACCTTTATGCGTTATGTTTCCACCCACATAGATTTTAAACTTGGAATGATTCAACTTGTTCCCAATTTCCATGGACTTGAAAATGAGAATCCGTATGTGCATATTAGGGAATTTGAGGAGGTAGCAGCAACCTTTCACAATCAACATGGTACGATGGATGTAATTAGGCTTAAATTCTTCTCATATTCTCTTAAGGAAAGGGCAAAAAGTTGGTTGTATTCACTGAGACCGTGTTCGATTGGAACTTAGGCTGAAATGACTCAAGCATTCTTTGGCAAATACTTTCCCCACCACAAAACAATTGCATTGAAAAAGTAAATCTCTTCTTTTATCCAAAAGGAGAGCGAAACTTTATATCAAGCGTGGGAAAGGTATAAAGAACTCCAAGCTCTTTGTCCCCATTATGGTTATGAGAGTTGGCGTATCGTGAGCTATTTCTATGAAGGGTTAACACCTAGGGAGCGTCAGTTTGTTGAGATGATGAGTAATGACAATTCCCTACAAAAAGATCCAGATGAGACTGTAGGATACTTAGCTGAAAAAGTCCATACTTGGACTAGACATAGTGCCACTGAGAGTACTACTAGGTCACGACCCGTAAGTAACCCCACTAGCACAAGAAGCTATCATCTTAGGAAGGAAGATAACCTTAGAGCAAAAGTAGAAGCCCTAACTAAAGAACTTGAAACCCTACATGCTAAAGGCTCAAAACCTATATAGAATGTATCCCGTGTTGAGTCTAGTGGAAATTGTTTTGTGTGTGGTGGAACTGATCATCCAGTGCAAACATATATCACTTACGCTGAGATGAGGGGAGTGTATGAGGAACATTGTAATGCCTTAGGCATGTACCAAAAACCATATGCCCCTTTCTCTGAAACCTATAATAAAGGATAGCGAAATCATCCAAATTTTAACTGGAAACCTAATAATCAACAACATGCCCAACCTTCACTATACCGTCAAGTCAACCTACACTACATACTTATATAGAAGCACAGGGTAAAACCAATCAAAAATTTGAAACTATGATTACCCAAGTTGTTGGGAAAGCAAAGAGATAAAAGCCCACATGTCCAAACTAACCAATGCTTTAACTGTAGGGGAGCGTGGGAAATTTCCAGCTCAAGCCTAACCAAATACTAAAGGAGTTGGCACAAACTTCAAGCTCAGAAGAAAATAACCTTAAGGAAGTAAATGCCATAACCACTAGGTCCTGAAAGACTATAGAACCAAGAAAGCCTAGAGACGAGGAGAAAAATTCTAGCAATTCAGAAGAGGATAGACCTAGTTAAGAGGTAGTGGAGATCCCAACTAGAGTACATTTTCCTCAAGCTCTCAAGCCTACCTTGAAAGCCACCGGGCAACACAATGAAATTTTGGAACACCTTAAACAAGTGAAAATCAATCTACCCCTTCTATCCCCACATATGCTAAAATTCTTAAGGACTTATGCATTGTGAAGAGAAAGCACCATGTTAAGAAAACCACTTTCTCAACTGAGCATGACAGTGCTGTAATTGAACAAAGGGTCTCACCTAAGTATAAAGATCCTGGTTGTCCCACTATTTCTTGCATAATTGGGAGCCACGAGTTTGCACAAGCCCTTCTTGACTTAGGAGCTAGTGTTAACCTCATGTCGTATGCTATCTACTCATTGTTAGGCTTAGGTGAGATAAAACCTACATCTATAGTCTTACAATTAGCTTATCGATCCACTGTTAGGCCTAGGGGAGTAGTTGAGGATGTGTTAGTTCAAATTCATAAATTCTATTATCTCGTCGATTTCTTGGTACTAGATTTGAAGGTTGATTACATATTGACTTTAAAATTCCCATAATTCTTGGTAGACCCTTTCTTACTACTGCTAATGCTTTTATTAATTACAGGAATGGTCTAATGAAGCTATCTTTTAGGAATATGAATTTAGAAGTCAATGTTTTCCACATTGCTAAACAATCACATGAGGATGATGAGTGTCATCAAACATTTATGATTGATGCACTCATTTAAGAGGAGACACCCGCAACTACTGATTTTGATCCCTCGAACTCATTCCTCTTAGATTCTAAAATTTCATATGTTGTTGATGATGAGGAGTATACTAATATTTGTGCTGTTTTTACAAAAATGCAGGATTATGGAGCATCACCATGGCAGCCAAAGTTTGAAGAGCTGCCAGAAAGAAGTAGAGGACAGCAAACATCAAGTATTGAGAGTCCTAAACCAGAGTTGAAACCACTGCCACAAGGATTGAAACATGAGTTTCTTGGACTAGGTGATACCTTTCTTGTTATTATATCTTCAGAATTGGATGCATCACAATGTAAGCAACTTTTACAAGTCTTGAATGAACATAAATCTGCATTAGGGTGGACTATAGCTAACATCAAGGGTATTAGTCCCCTGATTTGCTCACATAGGATTCACCTGGAGGAGGGAACTCATCCTAGAAGAGACCCACAGCGTAGGCTAAACCCCACAATGAAAGAGGTAGTGAAAAATGAAGTACTAAAATTGTTAGATGCAGGAATCATTTATCCTATTGCCGATAGTAAATGGGTTAGTCCTACACAGGTAGTCCCTAATAAGTCAGGAGTCATAGTGGTGAAAAATAAACTAAGTGAAATGGTCCCTACAAAAATAGTGACTGGATGGTGCATGTGCATAGAGGAAGTTAAATGTTGCCACTCACAAAGACCACTTTTTCCTCCCCTTTTTGGACCAAATACTTGAATGGGTGGCTGGTCACCCCTTCTATTGCTTTTTAGACGGATACTTTGGTTACTATCAAATTGAAATAGCCTTAGAGGACCAGGAAAAGACCACATTCACATGTCCTTTTGGTACTTATGCATTTCGTAGGATGCCATTTGGACTTTGCAATACCCCGCTACATTTCAAAGGTGCATGATGAGTATGTTTAGTGACATGGTAGAGGATTGCATAGAAGTGTTTATGGATGATTTGGCTGTTTTTGGGACATCTTTTAATGCATGCTTGTTGAATTTGAAAAGGGTTTTAACCAGATGTGTGGAGAAATGCTTAGTTTTGAATTGGGAAAAATGTCATTTCATAGCCTTCTGGTATTGTCTTAGGACATGTCATTTATTCAAAAGGGATAGAAGTTGATAGGTTTAAGATTGAACTAATCTCTAAATTGTCCACACCTAAGACAGTAAAGGACATTAGATCATTTCTTGGTCATGCAGGTTTTTATAGGAGGTTTATGCAAAACTTCTCTTCTATATCTAGATCCTTATGTAACTTGCTTAACAAAGATGTGACATTTGAATGGACACATGAATGTCAAAATGCTTTTGAACTGTTGATTGGTAAATTGACCTCCGCACCTATAATGCAACCACCCAATTGGACATTGCCATTTGAAATTATGTGCAATGCTAGTGATTTTGCGGTGGGTGTTGTTCTTGGGCAACGAAAGGAAGGTAATCCTTTTGTGATTTAATATGCTAGTAGGACTCTAAATAGCGCTCAAATGAATTATTCCACTACTGAAAAGGAGTTACTAGCTGTAGTCTTTGCACTTGATAAGTTTCAATCTTATTTGATTTGCTCTCCCATTACTATTTTCACAGATCATGCAGCCCTTAAGTATCTTCTTACAAAGAAGGATGTTACGGCACGATTAATACGGTGGATTTTGCTTTTGCAGGAATTTGATATCACCATCAAGGATAAGAAGGGAGTAGAAAATGTTATGGCAGACCATCTGCCAAGATTGACATTTGAAGACAACTCAAACACCATACCAATTGGAGATGAATTCCCTGATGAGAATTTGTTCTCTGTCTCTTCTCTACCATGGTTTGCTAACATTGTGAATTACTTGGCTGCAGGTGAAATCCCAAATGAACGGAGTGCACAAGATAGGAGAAAGTTCATATTTGAGGTACGCAACTTTTATTGGGATAACCCCTGTTTATTTAAGTATTGCCCCAATCACATCTTAAGTCATTGCATTCTTGACGAGGAGATACCCAGTATACTAACTTATGTCATACCCAAGCTTGTGAAGGCCACTTTTCTATGAAAAAGACCGCTGCAAATATTTTGCAGTGTGGTTTTTATTGGCCCACCTTGTTTTAAGGACACTAATACCATAGTAAATCTTGTGAACGGTGTCTAAAACTAAGTGTTGTTTCTCGGCGTAACATGATACCCTTAAACCCCATTTTGGTAATTGAGGTATTTGATTGTTGGGGGATTGACTTCATGGGACCTTTCCCACCTTCTTTTGGTTATCCATCATTGTTGCAGTCGATTATGTGTCTAAATGGGTAGAAGCGGTAGCTTGTAGAGCTAATGACAATAAAACGGTTGTAAAGTTTTTGAAAGAGAATGTTTTGTCTCGTTTTGGTACACCACGTGTTATCATTAGTGATAGAGACACACATTTCTGTAACCATTCATTTGAGGCTCTAATGAAAAAGTATGGGGTTATTCACAAAATTTCTACTACTTATCACCCCCAAACGAGTGGACAGGTAGAGTTGGCGAATAGGGAGATTAAACAAATTTTGGAGAAAACGGTGAACTCTAATCTTAAGGATTGGTCCTTAAGATTAAATGATGCACTTTGAGCTTACCGTACAGCTTTTAAGACTTCCCCAGGCATGTGGGACCATACAGACTAATATTTGGAAAGTCGTGTCACTTACCTGTCGAACTTGAGCACTGAGCCTTTTGGGCTATTAAGCATTTCAACTTTGATCTGAAAGAGAGAGGTAAACATAGGAAACTTCAATTGAGTGAATTGGGGGAGTTGAGAAATAATGCCTATGAAAGTTCTAGAATCTACAAGTCGAAAATGAAAGCTTTCCACGATAAAAATATTTTGAGAAAAACTTTTGAACCAAACCAGAGAGTGTATTTATATGATTCTAAGCTCCATAAACACCTGGAAAAACTCCATTCTAGGTGGACTGGCCCCTTCATGGTGAGACGAGTTTTTGAAAATGAGGCTGTTGAAATAAAGGATCCTAGTGATGGTACAGTATTCAAAGTGAATGGACAGATACTCAAACTAGTCTATGGGCAACAAGTGCCTGTAGTGGAAGAAATTCCCCTTGCAGACTCGGTTTACCATCCATGATACCTTCTCGCTCTGTATATTAGCTCTTAGATTACTTTTTTTCCCTTTTTTCGGTGTGTTTTGCATTTTTCTTTTAGTTATTTTCATTTTTTGCATCACCAAATTCCATTGAGCACTTTCAGGCTTTTTATACCTCAAGTTTTTATCGATTCACAGCCATACACATGTGACATCTTTCCCTTCTTCTCTGTGGTATTCAAGTTTATGCATTGAGGACCATGCAATATTTAGTTGGGAGAGGATTTATTTTGTTGTGAATTGCATATTTGGATTTCGTTGTGAACTGCATCTCATTTGCACAATTATCATGGAATTTTGTTACCAATAGGAATTAATTTTGTTTGTGAAAATTTAGATGCCATGACACTTGCTAAATTTTTTCGTGCACACAAGTCTTGTGGTAAAATGGTAGTTTAACACATGTAGTTAGAGAAGTCTATTACTGAAATTTTTCTTGTGAGATACTTGGTGAGGATTGAAAGCCACAATGTACTAAAATATGGCAACGTCGTTCATTGATCTTGTGAATTGGAAACTCCTTTGAGAATAACATTACATGGTTTGTGGTAGGATTGTGGATTATTTGGGAAATGATAAATGTCAATTTAGGATCAATATTTGAGTCTTTCAAGCCTTTCTTTTCAATAAGTACAACCCCTAATAGCCACTTTGAGCCGATACACACATATAACAATATCCTTCATGCACCTATATCATCCATACCCATTCATGTTGAAATATAACCTATACACGAATTTTTTCACATTTTTACTTCCAAGTGTGTAGTAGGTATTTGATGTTTATTTGTGAAGATAGAAGCAAGGAAAACAACAAGAGTTGGCTAGTGTCAAGTATTAGAGAGAAAAAAATTTAAAAAAAAAAGGAAAAAAAAATTGATTGATTTTAGGGTTTGAAATGTCAAAATAAGTATTTATTGGAAGTTTGGATCGATTAAGATGTTTGATAAGATATCTAACTATGTGTTTGGAAGTATTTGAATTTTTATATCCGTTCTTATCATACGATCCAACCTGAACTTCATTACAACCCTTTGTATTGACCGTTTTGATCCCAAGTAGGTTGTGGTAAAAAGATGATGAATTCTCATTTGGTAGAATGCCTATCACAGAATCAATGTTTGCTTGTTGCTTGCTCATAAATATTTAAACCTCCAATTTTAAGTGTTCATCTTTTTCAGCTCCATATAGAGAAATTCCGCACTAAACACTTTGATACCCGTGAGTTATGAAGCTGAACCTTCAACTTGAGATATATTTGATTTTGCATGTGTTAGAGCTGGTGGTAAAATGGTTATGGCTTGACACACACTCATACATTTGGCATGAGTCTTTGACCTCTTGATAATCGTGACATTGTTAATTTCGTGTCATATTGAGTTTCAAGATGGGATGACATGTGGTTAAATTAGAATTTAACAATTTCACTTGTGATATAGACCAGCCATTCACTCATTCATCTTGCTCTGCATTAAATTGCTAGGGACTAGCAATAAGCAAGTTGGGGTGTGATAATAGTGTAATGATTACGTTTTTCACCTATTAATATTTGTATTTCTATGATAATTTGACGTCTAAATGCACTAAGTACTTCTATATCTTGGTTTAGGATCAAATGGATGAAAATGATGGAAAATGGAAGAAACGAGTGAAAAAAGGACCATAATCGAAGAAAGTGAAAGTTCAGGGACTGAAGAACAAATACTCTAAACTTATTTCCAACATTGAGATGAAGATTCAAGAGTGTTAGAGGTCAATTGGATGAAAAAATGAGTCAAAAGGATGAAATATGACAAAAACATTATCACTTATCAACTTTCAAAGTTGAAAATGTTGCATCGATTTTCGGCCGCATATTGAGACCCATTTGTGGCATGGAAAACGATCAAATTGTAAGATAGTATCTGAAATAATGTTGTAGCCCTTTGAGTTATCTTTCCAACGCATCTTGAATCATCTCAATCGGACATCGATATTGAAAGTTATGACCAAAATACTGAAAGTTGTCCAGCTATAGGCGCTCGCCTGATCCTAAATTTCAAATACAGAGAGCAAATGTTTTGCCAGGGTGGCCGGTCCATTTCATATTGGGCGCCCGCCCAAGCCAAATTGCGAAAAAAAAAAATTAGTTTCCTAATTTATGTCAAATTCTTATGGAAACAACTTCTTTCTCGACTTTTGAACCCTAAAAAGACCCCAAAATGTCTCAGAACGTCTCATTCTTCATTATTCATCATTCTTTCATCTTTTTTTTCTCAAGAAATGAGGACTAAAACCTTGGTGAAGCGAGGGAGGAACTCAATCGGATTCGGTGATTTTAACACTTTTCATTTATTCTTTTGAGCTTTCATGTTGTAAACAATTCAAGATTTAGTTTTCCCACTCTTGTGAATTTATTCTGAAATTGGTTTAATAATTATGAGATTGTTCATGGATTTAATCATGTTTCTTCCATTGTTGATTGCATTACTTATTGAATTCCAATTTCATGAACCTATGTTGAGATTGATTTAACTTTTACTCAATTATTCATAGATTTATTCACGCTCTTTCTATCGAATGATTGAACTAGTTGTTGAATTTTTACCTCGATTATTTTATTGGTATGATTATTTACTACTTTATACTATATGTATAGGGTCGATTTGTAATCTGATTTCAATAAATAACGATGGGAAATTGTTAAAGAAAATCTAATTCTTAGGATTACTTTTGAAATTAATTGGTTTGAACAATAAATTCTCCAATTAGAGGGTCGGGATGAAAGCCTCTATTGTATTATAAAAATTAATGATTGATGTTAAATGATCCGATCCGAATGAGGGAATTCCGATGCTTCACTACCTTAATTCATTGATTTTAATTCCATTATTTTAAGCATTGATCTTAATTTCCCTACATTGAGATTTTCTATACATTTTGAGAGAACGATCAACCTTTTGGAACCTTTGACAACTTTTCCATCTCCTTGTGGATACGATACCCCAAAACTACACTACAACACCGCTTTATTCTTTGGGCGTAATCACCTAAGCTAGCGCATGAGGCATGGGCCCCCCGACGTGGGCTAATTGGGCCCGTTTGTGGGTTCAAGTTTTTCAAGGCATAACACCTTGCACAAGAGCTTTTGAGACAATACAATCGAAAAAGTGTTGCCCCGAGATGCCTTCTCAAAATTGATCTAAGGAAAGCACGTGATTCAGTGAATTGGGATTTTCTCGAAAGTGTACTTGAAGGTTTGGATTTTCCAACTAAGTTTATTGGTTGGCTTATGGAATGCATTTCTACTCCTACCTACTCCATCGCGCTCAATGGTAGTCTACTTGGCTTCTTTAAAGGTAGAAAGGGGCTTAGACATGGGGATCCGTTATCTCCATTCTTGTTTGTTCTTTGTCTTGAGTACTTTTCGAGAATGTTGAATGGTGATACTGAGAATAGTGATTTCAACTATCACCCTAAATGTGGCCCATTAAAAATCACACATCTAGCTTTTGCCAATGATTTGATGCTCTTAGCTAGGAGTGATTTGATCTCGGTTAGAATTTTGGTGAATTGTCTTTCTAACTTTAAAGGCGTGTCAGGACTTAGTATGAATGCTAGCAAATCTAGCTTATATATTGTGGGTATTCATCAGCAAGAATCGGAGGATATTGTAGTTTTGACCAACATTCCTAAAGGTTCTATGTCGTTTTCGATATTTGGGAATTCCACCTGCCACCGATAGATTAAAAACCAACTCATATGAAATGCTCTGATAAATTTTCAGCTTACATTTGTGCATGGACGAGATCTTCACTTTCTTATGTGGGTAGGGCAGAACTTGTTAGGACTGTGCTACAAGATGTGGAGTGTTTTTTGGCTCTCTATATTCCCCATTCCGTCTATGGTAGCCTCATGGATTATTAAGCTTTTCCGGAATTTTCTTTAGGGTACTAAAAAACTGTTGGTTACTTGGAGTACCATTTGCCTACCCAAGGAGGAGGGCGGCATTGGTTTTAGAGATTTTCAAAGCTGGAACTCAGCCCTTCTAGCCAAAGTCCTTTGGAATATTCATGTTAAGAACACTTTATGGGTTAAATGGGTTAACCAAGTATACCTTCAAGCCAAGACGGATATAGGGGGGCTGGGCTGGGCTAGGCTGTAGCCCCCCCTCCCCCCCCCCAAGGCCCAAAAAAAAATAAAATTTGTTAGATGTTTTTTTTTTTTTTTTTTTTTTTTTTGCGTATTAGCCTGGTTTGGAATTTTGTAGCCCGGTCTTGGATCCAATCCTGGATTCGTCCCTGCCTTCAAGGAAATGATTTTTTGGAGTATGCGGCAAGGAAAGGTGATTCTTCATTACTCAAAAGAATGCTGTGAATTAGAGCCATGATTGCTGGGAATTATGGGGATGTTCATAATGCTGAAATCATGTTGTCCACCTGGAGTAGTGCTGGTCAGTTTAGCGTCAAAGCTGCCATGAGCACTTTCGGCCTAAGGGAGATAAGAAGGTCTGGAGGAGGGAGGTTTGGAGACCTTTTATCACTCCAAAACATGCTTTTATTTTATGGTTGCGTGCCCAATCAAAGCTACTCACTAAGGATCCGTTGTCGTATCTTGATATTGATAAGAATTGCATTTTTTTGTGGAACACACTTGGAGACGGGGCAACACCTATTTTTCCAATGCTCATTCACCTTTAGCATATATGGATGAAGATCAAAGCTTGGATGGGGATTAGAAGATCGATGACTACAATTCCAATCGCTTTGAAATGGATCAAAAAAGATATCCAAGGGACATCTTGGCAATGTAAATCTAAAAGAATTGCCCTTACTAGTACCATTTATCATATTTGGATGACACTAATAGAAAGTTTGAGGAACTTAGTCTGCAAGTTGATAGCATTGTAACACGAATTAAAACACACGTGTACAAACATGTATGTTTTGAAGGAGGCTTTAGCTTTGGGACTATAATAGGTTGTACGTCTTTTCTTTTGGCTTATCCGGGTATGCCCGCAGTAGTTGTATTTTACTTGTTTCTTGTTTGCCTGGGTATGCCTGGTATACTTGTACACGAATCTTGATAAATGAAAAATTACATTTATCAATAAAAAAATATAGAATAGAATGTTGTAGTCGATATTTATGACTTTACATTTTTAATAGATGCCCATAGTTTGCTCTTGTGACAATAAGATGTTGTTTGGTGTAGATTAAAATAAGATTTTAAGTAAATTGTGATAGAAGTTTTTGAAATGTGTGATTGAAATGATGTTGGATCCAGGAAAGTAGTGGTGGCAATGGTGCGAGCTCGTGGCTCGTCAACCACGAGCCGAGTGGGTGCTCGCCGGTTCGTGTATTTTTTTTTATAACTATTACATCACTAAACTTAAAAATATATATATACACAAACATTATCTATTTTTTTTTAAAATATACATTTTTCAAAACAATTTTAATTTTTAAAATGATAAGAACAAAATTTTATTTGTTAAGAAATGAAAACCTAAAGAAAAATATATATAAACACGTTTTGTAAACAATTTTTTAAATATACTTTTTTCAAAATATTTTTAATTTTTACACTTAAAAAAAATAAACCCTCCTCCTTTATCCGGGTTTGGGATTGGCTACTTCAATTTCGAGTAGGCGAGTTAAAAATTGTACACGAACAACTTATTACGTGTACAATTTTTAAAAAAATTATAAAGGTGTGAAAATAAAATATTGTGATGAATGTGGTGAAATTAAATATCACTTACTTGGTTACATTCAATTAGGGATGACAAAAAAGCTCGTCGGCTCGGGCTTGACTCAGAAAAAGCTCGAGTCGGGCCCGGCTCGGACTCGGTTACAACGAGCCGAGGCTTGGGTCAAGCCTCATTTTTTTGGCTGGGTTTTGTTTGGCTCGGCTCGGGCCAAAAAAAGCTCGACAAAAAAATTTTCAAGTCGAGCCCAAACTTTTTTCTTTAATTTATAGTACGTATAAACCGCACAAATTTTAATTTTTTAAGTAAAAAATGTAGTTTTGACATTAAAAAAATAGAAAAACCAAGTCGACCTTGACTCGGACATAAAGCTCGGGCCGAGCCTTATTTTTTTTACTAGGCTCAGCTCGAGCCAAAAAAAGCTCGAGTCAAGCTCGAGCTTTTTTTTTTCCGGCTCGGGTCATTGACATATCTACATGCAATTTCGACATATTTATCTTGAATTCGATAATTAACGTCTTCCCAATCCTTCACGCACATTAACGCTTCCAAAATATCTTCTTTTAATCACTCATAACCTCCGAGAGAACCCTCTTCCCTACACTAAAAGCAGATTCCGAAACTACAACGCTAACCGAATGTGCTAGTAAATCTTTTGCCATTGCAGAAACTACTGGCCATCGGCATTCGTTATTTCGTCAGAATTCAAGGACATTCTGAACTTTTATTAGTTGAAGCGTTAGTCGATTAATTCATATAACAATGCATTTGGATTTTGACTACAGGTGAAAGTTTGAGTACATGCAGTAGAAGTCAAACTACTACTACTAGATGAACCACATGCATATGCAGTTGTATCAAATCTATACGAGTTTATACTTTCAAATAAATTCAAAATTTCAACGTTGTCATCTTTTATATTAGTAGGAGGAGTGTGTGCGGTACACGATTAATATGTGCACCCATTCGTGAAGCATATAATTCATACATTTCACGAAACGTCATTTCCAAATTCCTATATACTGCATGTGTAGTAAAAGTTAAAGCATTTGACATTTGATCAATTATAAATTTAGTATCCAATAAATTATATCGGGGGTCCAGACACATGCAAAAGAAAATAACATAGGTAATTCTTCCCAATATTTTCTAAATTTCAATTCCATGAAATATATAACAGCATGAAAATCGGAGTTATTTTGAAATCTAGCAAAAGCTGTAGCAGTTAAATAAAGACGTTCAAGAACCACACAACTAGTAGGATAATAAACACCAGACAATATATTTGTAGACTGATAAAAACTTGTCAAAAATTTTTTTATTTTAAAAACTATATTCCAATCGGATTCACTCAAGATAGTATCGTCTTCGTCTCTAACATGCCTATTATTATAAAATTCAGTTATATACGCTTCAAAACATTTACATGATTTTAGAAATAAGTACGTGTAGTTCTATTTATGGTCTACATCAGTAATACATGTTTTCATATCCGTCATCCCAGATTCTGCACAAAAATCCTCAAATCCTTATTTTCTACTAGGTGTACACGTGATATACATAAGTGCATTCCTAATTCGGTTAATTTCATCCTTAACATATTTTAAATCGTCTTATAATATTAAATTAAAAATATGGCATACACATCGAATATGAAATAAAAAAACCACCGAAATCAAGATTAAGAACTCTATGCAATTTATCGATAACTTTATTTACAGTAGCGTTGTTGAACGTAAAAGAACGAATTATACTCTCACATTTATATTCTCGAATTATTAACATAATAACATTAAATATAGTTTGAGCGTTGTGCGGATACTCAACAATTTTAAAAGCAATAATTTTTTTTATGTATGACCCAAAGTGGGTCTATATAGTGTGCATTGCAGCCATATAACCCCTTATTAATCCCTTTCCACATATCTGAAGTTAAAGATGTCACACCCCCATATTTTTTCAAATCTGAAATCAATAGTTGCTTTACATTAAGAAAATATGTAATTGTATTAAAACAAAGAGTATTTTAACTTACCCCTGGTACCTCTCGGTTGAAGATATCTTCTGACGTAGTTAACGAAATGTTGGGTATCCGCTATTGCTAGTGGCAACTCCGTCGCGGCAACGAATGGCCATTCCGTTCGAGCTTCCTACTCCAAAAAATTCATATAGAAAGTAGCGTAGTAGTAGCATCGGCTTCTGGAGTACCAAATTGTAGTTGTGTTTTACCAGCTGGAAGAAACACATGTTTGGCCGATCATGATTTGTAGTGACGGTTGAGGTGGATGGTTCCAATGCCTTTTTGTCATGCCAATTGTTGTTGGCAGTATTTACATATTGCTTTGATTTCTCGAAGTCCATCGACTACACGACCAGTGTGAACCAATTTGAAATGGTCCCAATATTTTGCATGCATCTTCCCCTCTCTTCCCGCTTGCATCAGGAATATTTAATGTCGGTTCTTCATCTTGTTCCAAATGATTTGGAACACTAGCTGCAACATCAACGTCATCCAAATCAATTTGATGACTATCACGAACGTCGAAATTTTCAATATTTTCGAGGACTAGTAATTCATTGAGACCGGAAAATTCATTCCCAAATTGATTTTGGGCATGTGTTTGTGTTTCGTTCTCCATACTGAACAAGTTTTCAACAAATGATCGTGAATCTATTTGTTATGAATAATAGAAATTGAATTTAGAAATGTAGAATTGAGAAGTGGATGAAGATTATGTAGTAGTAGTAGAACGTAATTGTAAAATAGTAAGAAATAATGTAAAAAAAAAGGTAGAAGATGATTATAGAATGAATGAAAATGAATGAGAATGATATTGTTGATAATTGATAAATGGAGAATGTAAATTGTAGAGAGTTGTATAGAGGAAAAAATGGTTGATTATGGAGGATTTTTATAAAAGAAAAAATGTATGTGAAATTAAAAAACAAAAAATTAAAAGGACCAAACGGTCATCGAATTAAATTCAGTGACCGTTCTTGTCATTGAACTTTTTTTTAATTTTTTTTTTATATAAACGAACCAAGAGCCGAGCAGCTCGTTAAGAAAAAGCCCACGAGCTGGCTCGTGGGCTGGTCTAGACGAGCCGCTCGTCGAACGGCTCGTGGGTATGAACAATACGAGCTGAGCACCCAAGCCGACGAGTCGCTCGGTCCAATTGCCACCTCTACATGAAAGATATGGTTGATATTGATTATTTGACTTTGACTTAGATTAAAATCAGATTTTAATTCGACCCAAACAAGCCCTAAATATATATGGTGCTATTTATTTATTTTAATCAAATATATAACATTAATGCAGAAAATTAGTCAAATTAAAAAAAATAAAAAAATAAAATAAAATTTATATATATATATATATATATGATCATTATTCACTTTGACCTAGTGCATTTATAAAAGTTCATCCTTAAAAGAAATGTCCAAAATGTTTGAATAAATAAATTCTTCCGAAATTCATATTTTGAAAAACAATAAATAATAAGTCCTCGGGTTAAGATAGCAAACGTCAAACATGCCTCGGAATAAACGGTCCACAAGAGCCCAACAAAATTCCAATTTCTGTAGTCTAGTTGAACGGTCATGAATCAATCTGGCCAGCAAAGCCACTAGAAAACCCCTCCACCAAGAAACACAACACACAATGGACGGCTTGACCTAACTTATGATTGCAAAAATCAAGAGACTAACCTTTTCTCAAACCAATCATAATTAAACACAGATATATCCCATTAAAATTACTTGTAAAAAGTGATTTCCCAAACATGATCTAAATATTTAGAAGGGGCTATAAACGTGATCTATAGAGGACATATTACCTCAAATCAGTTGAAAAAATAGTAAAAAGCATGGTGTTACAACTATATTGCCATTTATTAATGTCATTTTACCATTCTATCCTAGCACAAAACCATATTTACATATTAGCCCATCTCACTAGCTATCTGCTATTTATTTCATAAACAAACTTATTTCCCAATCTTACAACATTGTATCTTATAATTCCCCCCTTGAATGTAGCTGCTTCTATGTCCAATCTGACCTGAGTATTTGGTGGGCATTATGTTGTGCATCTATCAGGCAGGTATATAATATTCTATGACGAGTCCTCCCGTAGGAGCTCTACGAGGAATTCCCTTTCTTCGCTTGGCATTTTGGCAATTCATAGCAGCATGAGGTGGCGTTGAAGGACTGAAGCTAGCGACACGCCCACCCGTGGCTGCTGTTGTACGAGTCTTCGGAGTCTGATGCAACCCCTTTCTTCGTCTTCTTTTCGTGATTCTTTGATGTCCCAACCATCTGAAATCAATAATCACAAATTTAAAACTCAAAAACACAATATCAGAGTTTCTTTCAGGCAACCCACAAATTAAATCATTTGTAATGATTTCAAATTTGAAACTTACGAAAGATAAGTTGATGCAAAATCTTCTGGTATCAATACGTTAATCTTCACAAGATTCATAACCCCCCAATTTAACATCAATAGTACAGCTCATTCAATACCGATTTATTAACATATTAATTCAATTCATCATTGACATTTGCATACAAAATTAGATGTTTATCATTTAGAGAAGCAAAAATAATTTGATGGCATAAAAGCAAATCCATTGGTACCTTGCAACCAAGAGAGCAGAATCTGAAGGAGTCGAGAAGGCTCCGTTCGCAGACTTCGCACGTGTTCGTTACGCCTTTACCGGGCCTTGGCTGTGGCCTCTCTTTCAGGAAGACAACCTTTGCGCTGTTGATTATGTATGTTTGAACAGAGTTTATGTCTAGGTACTTCTGGATTTCAGAAACTCTGATAACATCATTGTATGAAGACCTTCTTATCTGAAAAAAAATAATAATAATAATAAATGAATTTGATTAACAATGTAAGACGAAACATTGGGAAATAAATGCCATTTTACAGGTCAACGCAGTGATGGAAAAGACCCATAATTTGAGAGAGAGAGAGAAATATGGATTCAAATGGGAAATTTATAGGTATACGAAAGGGTTTGATGCTGAAAACAGAGGATTTTTGAAAACGAAACCACAATGCTAAAGGGACAGTGAAAAGAATAAAAGGGTTGATGAAAATAGACCTGAATTGCACGATGATCCTTGTGATAGTCTAAACAGAGTGAACAGAGAGGGCCATTAATGCAGTCCAAGCAGTACATATTGCATTCATTTCTGTGGGAATCAGCGTGAAACTTGCATTGAACAAAGAAACGTTCCTTCAACAAAGTATTCAGCCATGGCGGCCACCTGTTGTCCTCGTCATTAGGCCCTCCAGCCCCCTATGAACAAAGGAAAACCCAATAAACGTGGATAAACAAACCAAAAAAGTCATAGTCAACTAAAGGGAAACCAAGAAAAATGTGGAAAAAAGAAACCCAAAAACTCGAATTTCTACTAAGAATTAGTACCATGATTCGTCTATTCTTGGGCTTGATTTCATGGACACTAGACTCTTCATTATCAATCGCCAGCTTGACTGATTTGAATGAAACCAAGTACACAAAATGCTTCCCAATGCAGTTTTTTGTTGGTTTATTTGAGGAAGAACGCTGTTGGGAGCAAACAAGAAGTCCCACATCGGTTGGGAGAAGAAAAGAAATCCACCATATAACCCAAGTGGGCTACTCCACCCATTACCAATTGGTTTTGGGTTGGAACCTCACTTGGGCCGGGTGGTGTGGGCTTGGGCCTGGTTAATTGCTCCTCTTAATCCCTACAACTGGTATCAGAGCTCAGGGTCGGAGGAACGCAGTAGAAAGTGCGGTGGCGATCGGGCTAAAAATCATTCGCGTTTGAGGTGCCTTGTGTCGAAAGTCTTCCTGACATTGGTGGTTAGGCGGCGGGTCCCGTTTGGTCTAGGGCGACAGTAATAACGGCGGTACAAGATGATTGGCGGATGGATTATCGTTTGAGGGGAGGACATAATGATGTGGTCCTTCGTTTGAGGGGAGGATTGTTGGGAGCAAACAAGAAGTCCCACATCGGTTGGGAGAAGAAAAGAAATCCACCATATAACCCAAGTGGGCTACTCCACCCATTACCAATTGGTTTTGGGTTGGAACCTCACTTGGGCCGGGTGGTGTGGGCTTGGGCCTGGTTAATTGCTCCTCTTAATCCCTACAAACGCTAGCACAGAAATTGAAAAGTTTTACCGTGGAACTTTCACGAAGTGGAGGCGGTGAGGGAGAAAGGAGTACTTGTAGAGAGAGGGGTTTTGGAGTGGGTGGGGGTCGGTCTTATCCTTTCAAAGTCATACATACACAAAGGCCGAACCTAGCACCTTAGCAGAACCTACCGATACGTTAGGTGCAAGGAAACTACCTCCATCTCTCATTTTATTTGAATTTCTGCTCTTTTTTTCCTTTAATTTTCATGTGTTAAATATTATTAAATATTATTGCTTTTGTTTTATTATTAATAATAATTCATAATATTTTATTATTTATTGGCCTAAGGTACATTATTGGTGCCTTCTATTTTTATGTTAACTAAGCTCCCTATCAAATTTGGTCTTCAATTAATTTTAACCACACATTTTATCGGACACAATTTTTCAATCACGCATTCTATGAAATTTTATCAAAATCTACAAAAAAAAAAAAAACAAAATTTAATCACTACCAAATATGGACTAAATAAGATTCATCTTTTGGTAATTAACATTTTCCTTATTGGAATTAAAATTTGATTAATAAATTGGCCATTATTCCAATTCCATTCATTATTGGCTTAGCTTTGTGTCATATAGTTGTTTTGGTAAGCCACAATTATCTAATCATGTTTTATAAAACTCTGGACTAAGTAGGTCATTCAATCATATAACTCGTGACTCAACCATTAATTTGGTTTGGGTCACCCTATCAGAGTTTCATGACAAGTGAACTTGGGCACACACTACGTCATTCCAGCCTAAGAGACAGCTTGGTCGAACCCCCGTGAAAAGGTCGAACCTGAATGGTGAGCCTAACCCATTAGCTGGAGTTGACCCCTAATGGAGAACTGAACCCTCATAGCCGGGGTGAAGCTACAAGGGGCTTAATAGATGATCTTTTATGCAATTCTTATTAAGTGATTGATGTGACATTCATCGCTACTGTTGCCTTATTAAGCCAAACAAGTCAAGTCTAAGAGTTGTGTTTTAGGCAACAAAATGGGATTAGCATTAAATGCCTATGATTGATTAATACCTTCGACAAGAGGCCTTAGCCGCATGGATGAGGTCACGTATGTTTTCATCCTACGGTTGATATCCTTTATTTGCTATTATAAAAATTCACACAATGTGTCATTTCAAAGTAATACAAATTTAGACTCTTAAACTATAACGCTACTCCCCTTACTGTTATTATTTTTCCCCAGAGTTGAACCCATTCTTACATAGGAGGCTCGCGTCTAAAATACCTCTCACACTCAAATACTTACAACTTCAACTGACTTGATCGTTGGAATGCGATCGACCAACTCTACCACCATCAGAGGAAGTCACGTGTGGCTAACAGTTTGTCCTAGTGTGCAAGAATCAGGCTTATGTGGACGCGAGAGACTATAGGACTTGTTGGCCACGTTGGAGGTAAAAAAAGAGGAAAACATATTAGCATCGTCTGTAGGAAACCACACTATAACCAAGAACATCCTTGTAGAAAAGGGTACGAGATAAGTGTCTCAACTCCCCCTTTCCCTTGAAGAGAGCTTTTGTCCTTGAACATAGAACAAGTGGAAGTACTAAAGAAATACTTGGAGTGTTGTGCAATATCTAGGTTATTGATATACTATGAGTTCTATCAATTATGGTTCCCATGCCCGCGAACATGAGATCTTTGTCCTTCGGACTAATGTCATCATTCGTCGATCCCATCAGCACCGCCAAGGCATTAGCACTACTACATGCCTTGCAAGAGAAGTGGTAGAAATGACTGCAAACATAAGGTAGCCCAACAAAACACTGCCATGCAGCAATTACTCATGCATTTCAAGGACACAATGGGTACCGAATGCCTCAACAAGATGCTTTCCAACAAAACGAGGAGGAACATAGCCAAATGAGGGAGGTTAGCCCAATTGAAAGAGAGAGGATGTGGACATGTCAACTAAGTATACCCCAAGTCGACCATGGATGACCTACCACAAAAGGAGGATAATTTTCCTCCAATATATACAAGAGCTTGGGCCTCAAATGTCCTCCAGTGTATTTGACATGATTGACCCATTTATGCCTCCTCTATGTTGAGGCCACATGAGTACGCGTAAAGTCATGGGCCACAACAAGTCCCTCCACCTAGAAATAGATGAGAGAGAAGTGGCGCAACAAATTTGAGAAACTAGGCGCCCTATTATTAAGCCTAGGAAGAAGACTAAGATGGCACATGTCCTTCGAACCGGATGATGATGATTACAATCTCCCATTTTCACAAGAGTTGAGGAATGCTCATGCCCCCAACCATTTTGTACTATCAAAAATTCCTAAGTATGAAGGAAAAGGCGATCCGACAAAGCATCTTTACAACTACGAGACCCATATGAGCTTAAAGGGAGCTTTGACTGTGTTAAAATGTAGAGTCTTCCACCTTACACTCACTGGGGATGCTAAAATATAGTATAGTTGTATACTAGCTCGAAGTATCAAAAGTTAGTCGGACCTCAAAAAGACTTTCTTGAAGCATAATCTCTCTAGTAAGAATGTAGAAGCCCCCATTCAACGTCTTCAAGATATGAGGCAACATACATGCAAAACCTTAAAGAGCTACATGGCTTGCTTCGCTAAAGAAATGACTTACTGTGAACTTGTTATGAATAGAAAGGTCATTTCTGCTTTGAGATGAGGCCTCAACATGAATACTCTATTTTGGAGGGATGTGCGAAACAAAAATCTCACCACCTATGATACTTTAGTGGAAATGATAAGAAGAAAGGTTTTCAATAAATAATTGATAGATCATTGAAACCAACCCTTCGTGGAGCTTTTACCCCTCCCCCATCCCCCTGAAGGCAAAGATCCCTATCTTCCATTTGGTAAATCACTGTTGGACCCCGAACGGGGCATACCATTGCCTCTATACTTTAGGTCGGGCATTAGCTATTGCTACTTTAAATGATTGGCATAGGAAGAAGTTGGACCCAATGTTCCAAGACATCCAAATTGCTAAAGGGGCAAAGACAGAGGCCATAAGAATGAGCCTAGGAATAGGCCTTATTGTACCTATCATCATCTAACTTACAACCATGGTATGAATAATTTCATGTCCATGCCATAGCATGTAGAACAAACTGATCCACATTCAGGAAGAAGGGATGTTTGCCATAAGCAACGGAATCCACCCCCGTACATGCATTATCAATAGCCTAGACAAGATGAGGTGATGTGACATCCCATAGAAGAATATCCTAGACATAGGAGGGATGAAAGTAGGGACATGCCTAGAAGTGGCCAAAGACAAAGAAGAGATCCTCTGGTAGACACTAATAATGTCCCCATTCAGAAGATGGACACTATCATTGGAGGTTTGCACGTTGGGAGAGAATCTCCAAACGCATACAGAAAATATGCAAGGGAAGCCAAGTACCCCCTATGACCAGCTACGTAGTCAATAGCACTCCCATGGGGAAAAGAATATGCCACCCATCACTTTTACACAGAAAGATGCGATGGGCATACATTAACCCCAATGTGAACGTGTTAGTGGTAAGGGTTATTGTGACACGAAATGGTTTGAAGCGCATGTTGGTTGACAATGGGAGCTCTGTTAATATTTTTGTTTTTAGCCACTTGTGATAAAATATTGATAAACTATAAATTCACCCCTATGACTTTCCCTTTATTTGGGTTCACCGAAGATAGCATTATTCCAAAGGAAAAAATCACTCTTGTAATAGAAATGGGATCGCTCCCTTGACGGCCCATCATTTCATGGAGTTTTTTTTTTTATTGTGGATCATAGGTCAGCTTATTACTGTGTATTGAAGTTCCCACCAAACATTGGCATCGCAACTGTCTGAGGCAATCAAATGGGATCAAGAGCGTTATCTCAATTCCTTGATGAAGGCTGAACCTTGTAGCGTTAACAAGGTTAATACCGAAATGCTTGATGCATCGGAGAAGGGTAGACCTCTGAACAAGAAGAAGACATCGAGATGATAGACGTCCATTCAGAAGGAAAGATCCCTAAAGAAAGGACTGAAGAAGGAGCTATGGATGAAAGACTAGATCCACATATCATGGAATCCAATCTTAAACGGCTCTAATGGAAGAATTGGAATGCTTCCTAGTAGACCCTCATAACCCCCCAAAAATGCTTCAAGTAGGAAAAGAACTGAATCCAGAAGACAACCAGAAGTTTAAAGGTTTTCTACTAAAAACTTGGATATATTTACTTGGAGGCATGAAGATATGGTAGACATAAATCCCAAGGTCAGCTGCCATCATCTCAACATTGAACCAAAAATGGTCCTCATAGGCTTAAGGGCTCTTAATTTGGAGAGATATGAGACATGAAAAGATGAAGTAGATAATTTGATATCAAACGAATTTATCAGAGGACATCTATCCGAAATGGATCTCCAACCCAATCCTAGTGAAGAAACATAATGGCAAGCAGGAGTATTCATAGATTTTTCCTACATTAATCAAATTTATCCCAAGGACAGTTTTTCACTTCCAATAATAGATTTAACAATTCCAAATATTAGCTTTCTTGGGTTGTGATCCAATCTTTTGTGAGTTCGGAGCTACTATTATTATATGGATTCACATCAGTTAGTATAAGAACTTTGGCCCTAAAATCAAGTTTTTCTTTCTCTTTTTATTTTTGAGTTAATAAAAAAAGATTCACAAAAAAAAAAAAGAGCAAAGGAAGGTCAACTAATATCAAGAAACTTCGGGAAAAAAGATGAAGAAACTTCTAGAAGAGAAAGATATTCAATTTTAATGTCAAGATTCGAGGTCGAATTTTCTTGAAGAGAGGTGGAATGATGAGAATCATGGAGGGCAAGCTAACCCTTCTATTCCATGTTCCAGAGTGATAGGATCAATTAGAAGAGAAGATCCTAAACCAATTAGAAAATGGAAGGAATATTCAATATGCACGAAAATGCATAGAATGTACAAAAATGCGTGTAACTTTCAGCTCGGTTGTCGTATTTCCACCTACGAGTACAATCCGAAAACGACTGTCGATTCTACTCAAGTTTGTTTGATGACTTTGTCAAACTTTGAGTATGATGAGAATCATGGAGGGCAAGCTAACAAAGATCCATTGCATGTTTCAGAGTGATACATATCAATTAGAAGAGAAGATCATAAAGCAATTACAAAATGGAAGGAAGTTGAAGTACGTGCGAAAACGCATAGGATATACAAAAATGCTTATAACTTTCAACTCGATTGTCGTATTTTCGCCAATGAGTACAATCTAAAAACGTTTTTCGATTTTGCACAAGTTTGTTGGAGGACAATGTCAAACTTTGAGGGTCAAATTATGTTGTTTAGGAGTCTATTTTTGCGTTTTTATGTTTTGAATTAGGTTAAGGGTATTTTCGTTATTTGTAATATTTTAGTTTTATTCATATTTGTTTTGTAGTTTTGTAGTTTATTTGGATTTACCTTTTGAGTTAGAGTTTTGTTTTGATTAGGAGTTTATTTTATGCCTATAAAAAAAAGGTGCATTCATTGTATAATAAAGACAATAATTTTTTTTTTAGAATTAATCATAATGTGAAATTTTTCACTTTCGATCTTATTCTTAATTGAACTCTCTCTCTCCCTTCCTCTCGTTTCGTAAAGTTTCAAGCTCACTCTCATTTTTCATCTCTTTCTTTTTCTTTTCTACCTCAAATTTTAACTTCACTTGGTCTTCATAGACTTGTTTTGGTGTTAAAGGATCAAGAGTAACTATTTTCCTTCTTTGACAAAGTTGTACCCATTTTCGAACCCTTCATGTCCTAATAAGGCTTCTCAATAAAATATGTCCAACATGCATAGAAACTACATCATACACCTCGTCACTATATCTCCCAATATTAAAGCTTATTAGGACTTCCTTGTTAACCTTGACCTCCACACACTCATTTAACCACTTCAACTTATAGGTCTAGAATGTTTTAGCATAGATGAGCCCAACTTCTCAACAAGGGTGGTACTAGCTACATTGGTGCAATTCCCTCCATCTATAATTATACTATACACTTGATAACAGAGCATCTAGTATGAAATATATTCTTTCTCTGATGCTCCATATCATCTACCTTAATTTAAGCACTAAGAGCATGTCTTGCAATCACTAGCATCCTTCACAATCACTAGCATCCTCCAACTCGGACATCTCATCACTATCACTTGCAATACCTTCTGTTGGGTACTCTACCCCTTCACAATCACTAGCATCCTCCAACTCGGACATCTCATCACTATCACTTGCATCTTCAGTCAACACTTTCCCATTGTCATGCATAATCGTCACACATTTTTTTTAGGCATTGAGATGCAATGTTTCCCGAACTCACTTGGGTTAATTTTTTTCTAGATATCTCTTCTTTATCCCTAGGTAGTTTAGTTTTACTAATTGAAACAACCCCATCACTCTTACTATTATTATCCTCCTTCGGTCTCCGAGGAGGATTAGAACCTAAAGAATACTTTGCTTCTTTTCTCTTTAATAGATTCTGTACCTTTATAGTTATGTGCACAATGTCCTTCCTTTTCACATAATGCTGTAACTCAACTACATTGACTATATCCCTATTTAATCCAATCAAAATCTTGGACATTGTGGCTTCCCTATCCTCAACATTATCCATAATAATAGCTACCTCCATCTCTTTATAGTAATCTTCCACACTCATTGAAAATTAAATAAGGCTCTGTAATTTTTGATAATGGTCAATATAGTAATAACTAGGTATAAATTCCCTCTATGTGAGAGCTTTTAATTCTCCACATGCTTTTATAAGTCTCTCATGGTTCCTCTTCCTATTTTTCACCAACTGATTCCACCATATTATTGCATAATCAGTGAACGTTGACACTGCAAGCTTCACCCGTTTCCGCTCAAAATAGTTATGGCAATCAAATACTTCAACTTCTTTTCCCACTCCAAATAAACTTCAAGATCGTAAACCTTGTAAGAAAATCATTTTTATCTTAGTACCACCCAAATTTCGATCAACTCTATCTCCATCTTGACCACCACAGTTACCACCTCTTCCATGCCTACCTCTTCTAGACCCAATCTATACACTCCAACTTTAGAGGCTATGTCCTCCTCGTCTCTATTCCTAAACTCATTTTCATCCACATATTCCCCTAAAGGAACACTTCCATGCCTATTTTATCTACAATTGGTTTTTCCCTTTGTAAACTCGTAATCACCGCATCCCGCCTATCCATTCTATCCCTAATTTTCCTAAACACCATATTCATCTTATCAAATTGTTGTTGCATGGCTTTCAACATAAATGATTAGTTGTTCTCCTCCCTACATATAGATTCTCCCTTATTCTTTAATAACTAGAAAAAGTAACCTCACGTGTCGGTCAATTGTTTCACTCTATAATGGGATTTTTTTATAATAAGCTCACCACTCTTACACGTTTCCTCTCTATGCTTTCTTTTCAGGCTCTTTAAGGAATTAACTGAGCCCAATCAATAATTCAGCCTTTGCAATGTTCAAACGAACAAGAACTCAAGAAAGAAGAAGGATAACAAGAATTAAGAATGGACAGAAGGAAAGATTACAAGAAGAATGAAAACACCACAAGAACTCCAAGAAATGATTTCTTGAAATTGGTTTATGCCTTTCTCACAACAAGATCTATTTTCAATGATTATTTATGTATAAAATAGTAATAAAGATGGTGTTTCTTGGAAAATAACACCACATGTATTCCAAGAAAAAGATTCTTGAAATTGAATTATTCTTTTCTTGAGCTTTTTTGAAGAATTCTTGGAATGGGTAAGATGGTTATAACTTTTTCTTGAATGTCACAACAAATAAATAAGTTGTTCACTTGATCCAAATTGGGAAGGATCGAAGTTATTAGATTGGGAACATTTGCTCGCGAGAAAGGATGGGAAACCTCTTAAACATCCTTATATTACATATACTGGAGAAAATGTTATCAATAAAATGGAAATTGAATAAAATATCTTATTGAGTAAACTCAATAAGCTAGCTAAAAAGCTTATGAAGCAAACCAAGCTGCTTGACACATCCATTGTTCCTATCTGCCAAAATCTCTTGAACCAGAAGATGAGGGGAAGACCTAAAGTGTTCAATAGGGTGATTCTTTTAGCAGGATCTTGAACTTGACTAGGCACTTGATGGAAAGGAAATGAACGAGAGCTTAACACCGTATCCGGAACTATGCCTTGCATGGTGATCCCTCGCTGATGCATGTGTGGAAAATACAAAAGTATGGCAAGTTTGCTAGCTTCTGAATTGTGTACACTGAAATCGGAATCGAAATATCAGTTGTGTGACCCTATATAGCATAGCAGGGAAAAAATTCGATAATTTCTCATTTGATTACATGAGATATTGACACAAAACAGGAAAAGATTCATTAAGGAAATATAGTGGAATCAATAACAAAGATAAAGAGCTTCCATCAGCAACAAAGGAAACGTCAGGACATATCTCAGGCAGCCAAGAAGAACATAGGAAGGTGCTAGCGTGGTGCGTATATATAGCATTACGAAGAGCTAGAATATCATGCAGTTTTAGCCATGGAATACAAACAAATAAATGACCATAAGCGCTTATACATGGCGCATGCATCGAATACAAGAAAGTCAAGGAGATGCTCCCTAAAACTATGTGTGAATTAGCATCAAAGATTAAAAACATTACTTCTAGCCTAAGCATTAATTACTACTTTATAAAAACAAAGAAAGAGACAGGTTATAGGTTCACAACCTAAATATGAATAATTGTGCTCGAACTTAGGGGATTATTTATTGACAAGTTAATTTCCCGTAAGCCTACATTTCTCCCCTTTGCCAGGTATGAAAGTACAAGGGGGGGAACAAAAACAAAAGGTTCGTATGCATATCTCGACATTTTCCTTTTAGACCGGCAAAAGAATGTTACTAAAGGCTCACATGGGCAAATATTTAAAGCATGACTTCAAAGTCAATGAGCGCATGACACGTAAGCTCATGAATAAAATGTGATAATTCAAGAAATCTATAAATACTCCCGTCTAAGAGAAGAAAACCATTCAAATTCAAATACCTCCCTCTCAAATAGTCATTTCTCTTCTTGCTTCGATTTAAGCATGAAAATCGGTGAGTTTAGGTGGTGAAAATCCGTTGGTAAGAATGAATTTGTTTACCAGATTTCTATCGTCAACAATTAGTGTATAGTCCACATCCAATAGTCCACCCGTAACATTGCCTAGAAATGAACCAAGAAGATAGCCACCATCGGACAAAAGTTATTAGCTTCAAGGATCTGAGCCAATAATGACGAATAAGAATACTTACCATTCATATATTATTAATATTCTAATTAACAAGACATAGCTATATCCCTAGCTAGTTCACTATTGTAGTCCATTGTAAGTTATTTATGTAAAAATTAGACCTAAGTTATTCTAGATAGAGACCAAGCACCCAAACACTACTATCCGGGCGTATAGGCACCATTCGAGGTGTAGAAATGGATTTGGAATAAAGGTTCAGTGCCTGAGTGCTATGATTGAATGCTGCCTGTCACTTTCTATCCTCATGCTTTGGCACTCGAGCACCGCTTGCTGGGCTCGAGGTTTCCTCTCTAGGGTATGTTTCATGATTTGACGAATTTTAAGATACTCTTTTCATATAAAATACTATAATTAGGGTTTGACATGTACCCTATATATATTTTTGTTGTGATAGATAACAATTTAGAAACCCAAAATCATTGTATTATTTCATCTTATACTGAATTCTCCTCCTCTACTCGTGGTTTTCCTTGTAAATATTATGTTTGTGGTTGTAAGCTTTTCATATTGCCATATTCTCGTTCCTCTATTTTCTTAACAAGTGGTATTAGAAAGAGATTTGATCAACTCAGTTCGAGGTTTGATTTTTGTTATATCAACCATGAAGTATGATATTCAGCTTTTGGATCACGACACCAAATTTTCATTATGGAAAATGAAGATGGAAGCAACGCTCACTTAGATGGATTTGGATGATACTTTGTTGAAATTTTACAAGATGCCCTTAACTTGGACGTTGGGAGGAAAAGAAGCGCAAGGATCAATGGTCCTGTCCCGAATTCATCTTCATCTTTCAAATCAAATTCTTCAGGTGTTCTTAAGGAGAAATGTGTTGTTGATTGTGATTGAAATCAAAGCAGCTTTGAATGACAAAGAGTTTGACCAGTCAGTTACACCTAAAACAATGCTTGTATTTTCATACATGTCTAAAGGTACATCACTTGAGGATCACTTAACCGTTTTTAAGGAAATTATGGCTGGGTTAGAAATTTTGGAGGTTAAATATGATGAGAAGGAGATTGGATTGATTTTATTGTGTTTGCTTCCCGTTTTATATATGTTAGACACAATCTTATACCGTCGTGATACTCTCGCCATTGAAAAAGTATATGACGCTCTGTTTTCAATGGAGAATATGAAATATCTTGCCAGATCTGAGGATCATGAAGAAGGCCTTGTTTTTCATGATGGTGATATGAAGGACAAATCGAAGTCCAGTTCTTGCAATAAAATTTATAATTACTGCAAAAAATGGGCACATTTAGAAGGATTTTTATTAGCTACAGAATAAGGAAGAATAGTTGCTGCTAATCAGAAGGGTTCAACTAGAAAATTCAGATAAAGCCAGTGTTGCAGAAGAATGCTACAATGATGGAGAACTTTTGGTTATTTAATGGCGACTCCAAACCCGAGGAGGATTCTTGATACAACTTACACTTTTTCATATATATCCTAATTGGGATTTTTTTTTCAAAATATGAAACATTTTTAAAAGGTGACATGGTAATGAAAAATAATTGTAAGATTTAAGATATTTAATGGGACTATCGGACATTTGGAGATGTAAGGCATCTTCCAGATTTAAAGAGAAATCTTACCTCCATGAGTACTCTTGATTCAAAATGGTTCAAGTACACTGTTAAGAACGTAAAAGTGCTCGTGTTATGATGAAGGGATAGAGAAGGTCCCAATTATTTGTCTTGTGGGGTTCTATAGAATTCTTGGATACCAATCATCAGAAATTAGGCACTTAGGTGGATTTTGAGTTTGGTACATTACGTTAGAGCTTGGTTTAGAGTCTACATTAAATAATATATCTTATTCCAGTTTAGAAAATATGGGTAATGCCGCTTTAGCGCCGCCGCCACCACGATATGGAGAAGCTGACTTAGTTTCTTATGCTCTAAATGAGGTTGAAAATATTGAGTTCAGTAAAAAACCTTCTATGAAAGTAGTTAGTTGTGTCGATTTTGTTACGGGGTATTTTTTTTGCCTTGTTTGGTAATTATTGAGTTATTTGTGATCTTGTTGCTCGTGTTGATGATTCGAGCAACTTTGGCAACCAAGGTAATCCTGTTGAGTAATGCTTAGATTCAATTGATATTCAGTTATTAAGTTTGTCCTAGTTGTGCTTTGTGGAAACGATGGAGAGTTTTGTTAGAGAATATTCATTGAAGAGTTAAGTTCTATTCTTTTGGTGGAATTCGTTTCCAGGTGGATGAGCATTTTTTTGACTTCATTCATTGCAATAGGATTTGTGTTAAGGTGGAGAATTGTTAAAATGTGACCCAAATTCGTCTGATATAGATGGAATGGTTGAGAAAGGTCTTAGATAGGTAAAAATATGGATCAAAGAAGTTTTGGACAGAGACCAGGCACCCAAGTGCTATTATTTGGGCGCCTAGGCACCATTCGAGGTGTAGGATTTGGAACTAAGATTTAGCCCCTGAACTCTATGATCGAGTGCTGCATGTCGCCCGTCGTCCATAAGCTGGCGCTCAAGTGCCACTCATTGGGCGCGAGGTTTCAGCTCATCCGTGTTATCCAACACAAGGCATGTTTCGTGATTTGACAAATTTAAGATATTCTTTCCATCTAAACTACTATAATTAGGGTTTGACATGTGCATTATATATTTGGCTTTTCATTGTGATGGATATGTAGTTGGAAATACAAAATCATTGTATTCGTTCATCTAAAATTGAATTCTCTTACTCTACCCGTGGTTTTTCATGTTGTTGGGTTTTGATACCCAATAAATTTGGGCAATGATTTAAAACAGATGTCGAATAATTTATTGACACCATAGGGTTGGCTTGACTCGAAAAAAACCTACACATATGGATGGTCCATGTAGTAGTTAGGTTATTAGATTGTGGGTTTGGATTAGTTGTTAGCCCATTTGCTTGGTATTATTCTTAGCCCACTTTGTCTTGATCCATTTAAGGATAAGTTAGGCCCAACTAACTATTGGCATATATGTTTCATCTCCTTCTAGCTGTGAGTATATGTATGGTAGCAATGGGGTGAGAGGAAAGAGAGAGGCGATTGGAGCCTTGGGAGGCCGTGAGTGAGATTCAACCATTGTAAATCTTCTTCTTCTTCCTACCCTTGTAGATTGCAAATACCACCACCATATAATCTCACTAGGTTGGTTCTTGTGGCAACCAAAAGTGTTAGTTTGGTTTGAGTCAAGCCAAGATACCCGTGTTTGTTTGATTGATTTTTCTGAGCCTGGATTGAAGATTTCCACAACAAATGGTATCAGAGCATGTTTGGGAGAGAAATCTATGAATATCTAGGGCAAAAACAGAGCAAAAGTGGCTGAAAATGGCTAAAAACCAGGTTGAAAATGTCCAGTTTTTCAATTTTTTTTTTTTTTGTTGGAGCTAAAATCCATTTTTCAACCAAACCACATGCAGGTTAGAGAAACGGAGGCTAGATTCAGACTTAGCAAGCAGAGGTCTTCTTAGGTCAACAGCACCAATACGTGAGCCTTTTTTCGACGAAGGTTCCTTGAGAAAAAATGTTCCTAGCTACTAGGCGGACCCCATGGGGGTGTCCTTTTTCAGTTTCGAACAATACAGTAAAATTTGGACAATTTCGCCCTTGGATGTTCAGGTGCTGGGTGCCATTTTGTGTCGCTGTAATTACTGGAAGCTTTAGGGGGAATTGTAGTCGCCCTAAAGTAGTGGATTCGTATCCCTCCTAGTTTACTGACCCACGGAAATAATAAGCTCAGTATCGTGTTCTTTCCCATTTATTATTGCAGTTATTAACTCATGCAGGGTAACAATTTACTTTTCGCATTACAAGTCATCGTGTGGGTGACATTAGAAATGATGTTACTGTGAAGGGGTAACCATTGCATGTTGTTAGATGTAGGAATTACTTGTTAATTATTTGCCTTGAGTTCTTTGGCATTTGTTATCAATTGTTTCAGTATTAGAGTTGCACGTGATTTTAGGAAATTCTTGTTTGATTATTCTGTGTGAAATGTATTTGTAGTTTCCGTATAGTCGTTGTTGGTTGCATTTTGTGTTTTAAGCATTTTTTTTGTGAAATGACAACACATTTTGAGTTGTGCGTTTCTAATAAAAAAAATGTGATTTTTCAATTTGGCAAAACGAAAAGCCTTTTAAAAAACTTTTGATGGCAAATGTAAGTGTAAGGCAAGTGCAAAAAGTAAGAGATGTTTTAACTGTGGACATGCTGAAAGGGATAAAGGATAATAATAAAAAGGAAAGAAGGTGAGAGAGGTGAGGTGAATAGCCTTGTAGAGGGACTTGGGAGGTTAGGAGTCAGATTCAACCATTGTTATCTCTTCTCTTCTTCTTCTTCCTATCCTTGAGGATTGCTAATACCACCACCATATAGTCTTCTTAGTGGGGTGAGTTCTCGTGGCAACCAAAAGTGTTAGTTTGGCTTAGGTCGAGCCGAGGTCACGTGATGTTTGTTTGGTTTGTTTTTTTTTTTTTATCCTAGATCGAAGATTTCCGCAACACACGTATATCTTGTGTTTGTAATTTGTTTACTTTCATATTGTCATATTTCTCGTTTTTCGATTTCTTAACAATTTATAGTTAGGAAAACTAAAGAAAAATAAGTATAGTATTATAATGAGTCATTTTATCATCAATCGTAATCATATATTTCTTTTTTAATATTATGTTGAGGCCATTTCCTCCACTTGAACCTCGACCCATACTAAAACCTAGGTTTTATATCATCATAAACATATCATTTTAATGAATTTTACATTCATGCTCGGTGGGTCTAAACATAGTACAATTATACTATGTAGGCTACATTCAACAATGTTCAATAAACTTTATTAAATATATGTCACAAATTTATAAAAAGAATATTAAGCCTCTGTTTGAACTCCATTTTTAAGAAATGTATTTTTTCCTCTCTTATTATTAACTACACATTCTCTAATAAAATAATATTACACATAAACAAAAAAATTTCCATATATTTTAACAACATATTTTCCAGAAAAAATTACTACTCAAAATAGAGCCACGTGAGGAAAAAAAAAAAAAGATAAAGAGCCTACATCGAGAAAAGGGAAAACGAAAGTACGCTTTTTTTACAAAAAGATAGTGAGGTTAGAGAGTTCTCATGGAAAACCAGCTTCTTATGTTGCTCGTATACGAAGAATCCTTCTTATATTGAGGAAACTAACCAATGGCTCCCTAATATTTCGTTGTTGCAAGACTTTGGTGACTTGTTACTAGAGGAAATGCCTGGGGTCATCACCCGTTAGAGGCATTGAATAATATCTTTATTGTATGATGAATGTGCCTTTCATAGGCATAAAATAAATTCCTAATTCAAACGAAACTCTAATTCTAAATACAAATCCAAATAAACTACAAAACAAATCGAAATAAACTAAAATACTACAAATAATGAAATTATCCTTAAACTAATTTAAAACATAAAAACACAAAAATGGAATCCTAAACAACCAAATTTGACCCTCAAAATTTGAAAACGTCATCCAACAAACTTGTGCAGAATCGAAAGACGTTTTCGAATTGTAGTCATGGGCGAAAATTCGATAATCGAGTTGAAAGTTATACACATTTTTGTACATCTTATGCGTGAAAGCACATACTTAATATTCCTTCCATTTTTTAACTGCTTAGAATCTTTTCTTCAAATTGATCCGTATCAACTGGAACATGCAATGGATTTAGCTTCTCTCCATGATTCTCATAATTTCTCTCTCCAAGAAGATTCACCCTCAAATCTTGACATTAAATTTCCTTCCATTTTTCAATTGGCTTAGAATCTTCTCTTTTAATTGATATGTATCACTTCGAAACATGCAATGGATCCATGTTAGCTTGCCCTTCATGAGTCTCATCACACTCAAAGGTTGACAAAGTCATTCAACAAACTTGTGCAGAATCAAAAGACATTTTCGGATTGTATTTATGGGCGAAAATCGCCGGATTTTCGCCCATAAATACAATCCGAAAATGTATCACTCTGAAATATGGAATGTATCCTTATTAGTTTACCCTCCATGATTCTCATCTTCCCTCTCTCTTCAAGAAGATTTGCCCTCGAATCTCAACATTGAAATTGAATATCTTTTTCATCCTGAACTGTCTTCAATGTTTTCTCGAAGTTTCTTGATTTTACTCGACCGTTCTTTGCTGTTTTTTTAATCTATTTTTTTTTAACTAGAAAATAAAAAGGGAAAAAAGGATTTTAGAGCCAAAACTCTGATACCAACTGATGTGAATTCACGTAGCAATAGTAGCTCTGAAACCCACAAAAGATTGAATTACAATCCAAAAAAGCTAAAATCTCAGTTTGAAACTTGACCCAATAATTTTATTGAATCAAAGAACCAAAGTTGTAAAGAAACTTGACCCCTTAATCATAAAAATTGTGAAACTTACCATGAAATTTTTGAACGTCACAAAGAGTGCTAATTTTTATAAGTTTGGATAGTTTGAAAGCCACAAATATTGAAAATAAATAATTTCTGTTCAATTAAGAACATGATAGAAAGTGAAAATTTCACATTATGATCATTCTCGAAACCTAATGTCATTATTTTACAATTAATGTGCCTTTTATAGACACAAATTAAACTTCTAATCAAAACAAAACTCTAATTCTACAAATCCAAATAAACTACAAAACAAATCTGAATAAAACTAAAACACTACAAATAACAAAAATACCCTTAAATTAATTTGAAACATAAAAACGCAAAAATGGACCCTAACAACCGAAATTGACCCTCAAAGTTAGACAACGTCGTCCAAGAAACTTGTGTAGAATCGAAAGACGTTTTCGGATTGTAGTCATGGGTGAAAATCCGACAGTCGATCTGAAAGTTCTATGCATTTTTGTACATCCTGTACGTTTTTGTACATACATCCTATTCGTTCCATTTTTTGATTGCTTTAGAATCTTTTCTTCTAATTGACCCGTATCACTCTAGAGCATGCGATGGATCCTTGTTAACTTGCCCTCCATGATTCTCATAAAGTTCAAAGTTTGACATAGACATTCAACAAACGTGTGCAGAATCGAAAGACGTTTCCGGATTGTATTCATGGGTGAAAATTCATAAATCGAGCTGAAAGTTGTACACATTTTCGTACATCCTATGTGTTTTCGTATATACTAAATATTCCTTCCATCTTTTAATTTCTTTAGGATCTTGTATTCTAATTGATTCGTATCACTTCGAAATATGCATTGGATCCTTGTTAGCTTGCCCTCCAAGACTCTCATCACGCTCAAAGTTTAACAAAGTCATCCAACAAACTTCTACAGAATCAAAAGATGTTCCAGATTTTACTCGTGGATGAAAATCTGACAATATAACTTAAATTTATACACATTTTTGTATATCCTATACATTTTCGCACATACTTCATATTCCTTCCATTTTCCAATTGGTTTAGGATATTTTCTTCTAATTGATCTGTATCACTCCCGAACATGGAATGGTTAGCTTGTCCTCCATGACTCTCATCATTCCCTCTCTTCGAGAAGATTCGCCCTCGAATCTTGACACTAAATTAATTATATGTTTTCTTCCTTAACTTTCTTCACCTTTTTCTCGAAGTTTCTTGATTTTAGTTGAAAAGCTATGCTATTTTTTTTAATCTATTTTTTAACTAGAAAATAAAAAATGGAAAAACAAAAACCTGATTTTAGAACCAAAGCTCTTATACGAATTGATGTGAACTCACGTAGCTATAGTAGCTCCAAAACCCACAAAAATTTGAATCACAACCCAAGAAAGCTAAAATCTCGGTTTGAAACTTGACCCATTAAATTTATTGAATCAAGAAACCAAAGTTGTAAAGGAACATGACCCCTTAATCATAAAAATTGTGAACCTATGAAGTTGTTGAACGTCACAAAGAGTACGAATCTTTGGTACGTTCGGATAGTTTGAACGCAACAATTATTGAAAATATTTGATAAGTTCAGTTCAATTAAGAATAAGATAAAAGTAAAAATTTCACATTATGATTAATACCCGAAAATTAATATATTTATTGTAAAATAAATGTGCCTTTTATAGGCATAAAATAAACTCCTCATCAAAACAAAACTCTAATTTTAAACACAAAACAAAACAAACTACAAAACAAATCTGAATAAAATTAAAATACAACTATTGACATATAGTTGATCTCATTTGATTATAACAAACAAATTGTTTTATCTCTAACAATTGAATTCAAGTTTTCATAACTATTGTGGCCAAGTTGATCAATTGGAGATAAGGATTCCTACGAAAAGACTTGCAACTTACGATCAAAGAAAATCGAGATGGAAGCCGAGCATGCACGTCAAAGACAAAAACAAATCAAGCATTCACATCAAATCGAGTATTCATTGAAAATATTAGACGTATATATTTTGGATTCATATGTGAAGGTAAAATGTTTTAATCCTTAGCAATGAATCTAAAAGCTCAAAACTTAATTTTTATGCAAGAGAAAATTAATTCATAAAAACGCTTGCATAAAAATTATTTTTAAAAGATAAAAATTTTCACTTGATATTTAAACATTTTACAAGTATCCCTTACCTTGAAAAATTGAGTGAAAACGTCTTAAAAAAGCCTACGCTTTTCAAAATAATCAAGAAAGAAAAATCCGGAAAAAATTGTCCAAGCAGATGTCCGATTTGTTCAACGGTCAAATTTTTATTCATTCTATATTCTGACAAACAACGGCCAGTTTAGGCTGTCCAGCTCAGTATGTGGACGTCTGGATGGGTTGTTCAATTGGTAAGAATTTTTGGCATTTTGACATCTATAAATATCACTTCACTCTACATACAATAGAACACTCTTAAGAGCATTTATGTGACATATTCTTGAGTACATCTATATTGATTTATCTTTATCAAATCATTTACTTTGAAAAACGTTTCATTCAATTAATTTTTGAAAATCATTCTACTCATCAAAGTTTTTATCACCTAATACTTGACTTCATTCATTGCTTTTATTAAAGTGTTAGCCTATAATTTGATCGTATCATTTACTTAGAGTGAAGTTTCAAATTGTAAAATCAACTTCCATTTAAATTTGCAGGTCATGTTGAGATCTCCGTAAAGCACTACATTGAATAAGGGTTGGTGATCCTTTGTAAGTCATCAGAAGCGTTGTAAAGGGTTGGATTGCACCATAAGTCAATCAACATAGTAAAAAGGCTCGTGCCATAGAGCTTGGTAACGGGGGATGTAGATTATCGTTTTGGATCAAACCTCCACAATTATATCGTTTGCATCATCTCTCCCTTTTTACTTATTGCGTTCATAGTTGTGCTTATTTTTTGAATTTGTCTATTTTAGTCTTTAGTTGCTTAAATCTATAATATTCTTCGAAAAAGTGGCTAACCAATTCACTCCTTATTGGTTAGCCATTCTTGGGCTTTCAATTGGTATTAGAGCGAGGTGCTCATTTTGAAATTAAATTCCTACAATCTTGTGCAATGGCTAACTACAATTTTCAAAATCTTGAGGGGCATTCCACTAACCGTCATCATTTCTTTGACGGCACACATTATAATTATTGGAAAGCTTGGATGATGATATAGAATAATCAATAGATTATAATAGTTATTGAATATGGTCCTTATGTACCTACCAAGACGATTAAAATTGATGGCAAACCCGATCAAACCATTCCAAAATCTAGAGAGGGATATGACGAATATAATAAAAGAGATTGCTAGAGCCAAAAATCAACTTTAGGGTTTGATCCGCATTATTTTTTTCATTCTCATTCTTCTACTCATTTTCAACTTCACATTTTTCAATAAAATAATAATTTCCATCACATCAATAACTTTTCCTTATTTCAACCACATATTCCCCATCACATCAACCAAAAAATGGATTCTTTTAAAAATAATGTGCACCAAACAGGGGCTTAATAAGCCTTAGATAGAAATGAGTTCAATGGTATTGGCACGTGTGATTCCGCATATGACATTGCATGCATTGGAAGCTACTCATGTTGGCACTAGAAAGTAAAGGAAACTAAAATTAATCTCTTGGCTAAAGAATTTGAAAACTTCTTCATGAAATTAGATGAACCTATTGTTGACATGATTACTTGCTTCACCGATATTGTTAATGGCATCAAAGGCTTTGATTGAAAATTTACCAACGATGAACTTGTAAGTAAAATGCTCACGTCACTATCGGAAGAATGGAGCCCATTAAGGATGTTGATAGAAAATACCAAAGATATCTAATCCTTTAGAAGAACTTTATGACACTTTGATGACATATGAGCTCAACAACGTCGAGACTAAGAAAAAATGAGGAAAAGCAAAGAGGAATCGAAAGAGGATAAGCTGCAAATTGCTTTTAAATCGACAATCAAAGAAGGATCTATAAGTTAAAATATGAGTGATAAAGAGCTCGATGATCTAGTCCTTGTCAAAAAATGGAGAGGTTTTCGAAATAATCGAAATTTCAAAAGAAAGAAGAAAACGGTGAAGAAATGAGTAAGAAAATCATTTGCTGACAAACCCACTAGAGAACCAAGATCCCAAACAAGAAGAGAAATATCAAGAAAATGCACTTCAAGAAACATGGGATGAGAGCAACGATTATGATCGTGATGGAAATGGTAGTCAAGAAGAAATTGTCAATATGTGCTTCATGACAATCGAATATGAGGTAAACACTATTGAAAAATGTTCATATGATAATTTATCTACTTCCTGTGTTGAGATTCTTGATAAATTTGAAAAACTTGCTCTAAATCATTCTATTCTTACAAAAAAAAAATACTCGTTGAAAAGTAAAATGAAGAAAAATTTAGAAATTAGAAAAGAAAATGTTGATTATGACTTATTGATTAAAGAAGATTCTTCCTTAAAAGAAAAAGTTGAAGACTTAACTAAAATTATTTGTAAATTTACTCAAGGTAAGAAGAATTTTGATTTAATACTTGGTGATCAAATATGTGTTTTTGATAAAAGAGGATTGAATATAAACTATTTTAAAACAAAAATCTTTCAAAAATCTATTTGGCAAACCTTAAAAAACTACATGTAGCTTTTGCAATAAAGATGGACATACTGTATATAATTGTCTAATAAAAAAGGCTACACTTTGAAAGTAAGAACAAGTGGATTCGAGAATCCACTAAAACTAACTGCCAATAACCCAAACTTATATGGGTGCCAAAGATAAAAAAATTGAATTATCTTTGTAGTAACCAAAGATGATGAAGAGTAAATGGTTGATAGCGGATGCTCAAGACTTATATCGGGGATAGAATGTTACTATCAAAATTCAAAGTAAAGGATGGAGGTCTTGTCACATTCAGAATTAGGCCGTGTTAGCATAAATCTTTTTTCAAAAATCTCCAAAAATTATTTTGTCAATGGTATACCAAATTTAAAGTTTGATAAAGATAAAATTTGTGATGTCTGTCAGTTTCGTAAACAAGTAAAAAGCTCATTTAAACCTAAATTATATTCTTCAACTACAAAACTACTTTAATTACTTCACCTAGATCTTTTTGGACCTTCTAGAACTGCTAGCTTGGGTGGAAAATATTATGCTTTCGTCATTGTCGATGACTTCTCCAGATTCACTTGGGTTCCATTCCTAAATCTTAAAGATGAAACTTTAAATACATTTAAGCACTTTTTCAAAAAGGTTCAAAGTTAAAAATGATGCTCTATTACAACTATTAGAAGTGATCATGGTGGCAAATTTGATAATATCGCTTTTGATAATTTTTGCAATCAAAATTGATATAACATGATTTCTAGATTCCTAGAACTCCTCAACAAAATAGTGTAGTAGAAAGGACGAATTGTATATTGCAAGAAATGGTTATGACCATGTTAAATGAAAATAACATGTCAAAATACTTTTGGGCCAAAGCTGTCAAGACATTAGTAGAAAGAAAACTAAAACCCCTATGAGCTTTAGAAAAACAGAATTCCAAATATTGGCTATTTCAAAGTTTTTGTTTGTAAATGCTTTATTTTAAACACAAGAAAATTCGGAAAAATTTGATTCAAAATTCGATATTGGAATCTTTCTAGGTTACTCATCGACTAATAAAGCTTATAGAGTCTCTAACAAGATAACGTCGTTGAAGGATCTATGCATGTAGGATTCGAAACTCCTTTTTGAACAAATGGATATTCAAGACCAAAGTAAGGATGATCCAAAAGAGGAACACAAGGAATAAGCAAACGTTCAACAAAGTGAAGTAGAACCTACCGAAGCATCAAAGGATCCTACTTATTATTGGTGATCCATCCAAATATATTACTACTCAAGTTTCTACTAAAAATCACCTAAATAGTTGTGCTTTCATCTCACAATTTGAACTAAAAAATTTCAATGAAAAATGGGTGGAAAGAAAAACTAAGGGTCCGTATTATGGGTGGAAAGTAGACCCCATATTATGTTTGGTACACGTTTATGTGCTAGATTTCAATCAAAACCTAAAGAATCTCACCTTAGTACCTAAAATGGATTTTTAGATATCATAACGGCACTAGAACCTTAGGGCTTTGGTATCCAAAGGGCAAGTATATTGATCTTCTTAGCTATTCACATGCCGATTGGGCCAGTTGCACAATTGATCGCAAAAGCACCAGTGGAACTAGTCATTTTCTAAGCTTTGCACTTGTGTAACAGTTCAGATAAGAAACAAAATTCCATAGCACTATCAACCGTTGAAGCCGAATACATCTCGACCGCCAGTTGTTGTGTCCAAGTGTTATTGATGAAGCAAACTCTTAGTGATTATCACCTGTCATTTGATCATATACCTATTTCCATCTTGCAATCTTGAACGAAGCACATTGAAATTATACAAAAGGGAGATATTGTGTTAGAATTTGTGAACACAAAAAATCAATTGACCAATATTTTCAATAAACCTCTAGCACTTGATCGATTCTCACATATTCGAAAAGTTTAGGCATCATTGATGAATTCGAAGTACATAAACTAAGTTAAACTTATTTTATGTGTTCATACATACTCTATTTCTATATGTGGCATTATTTATTTTTTGTATTTAATTCAAAAAAAGGTGCCGGACGAGTCAAAAGGGGTGTCCGAAAATCTTGTCCAAATTGACAAAAAATATGTTCTGCTAATTTGGACGTACGGATTGTGAACCAGACTTCCAGTTCAGCGCAAATCCAAATTTTGTATTACGACATAGACCTCTGTTTCCCTCATTACTTCCCCATTTCTCAACCTAAATCCTCTCTAAAATCTTCATCTCCCAATATCATAACATCAAATACACTCCAAATTCACAAAAAATCATCACTTCTAAATCTCAATTCCTCAAAAGATTCACAATTTCATCCACCAACTCAAATTTCCCAAAATCTGAAACATTAGTATCTATTTTAAAACTTGCTCTTCCACCATTATTATTCTACAATGTCAGGGTTCAAAAAGAGCAGGAAAAGAACTCAACAGCACTGTGAGATAGTCTCCTCCACCTTCATCCGACGAAGAATTCGGCATGAAACTCGAGGTACTGAGTTGCCTTTTGAGAAATCCTCAATTTTAATAGGTAAAAATGTTGATTTTGTTGACTTTACTATTGAAGCACCCGTAGTTCATATAGAAGGGTATTTTGAAAATATGGGTTGGATGTCTATGATAAATTAGAGGAACATGCCTATCCACGTCTTGTGAAAGAATTTTATAAAAACATGGTTATTGCTCCTCGTTCGGATGAAATTTCTTGTTTACTTAAAAATGTTCGTATTACCATCAACAAAGCTCTCATCTGTGCTATTCTCAAGCTTGAGATATGTGATATTCAAAATTTTCTTCATAAAATTCATCCTACTTTTGAAAGGTTCATCTACCGAGGCATGTCATTGGGTCACAAGGAAGAATATTGAAAATATCACAAAACTTAGTGCATACCAATTAACTCTTCCTTGTAAAATTTTACAAAATATCATTGCACATGTCATTCTTCCTCGAAAGGGTCATCGGGGTGAAGAAAACAATTTTGATCTTTTCATTCTTGATTCTTTTCTTGTCGAGCGGACATTAGATTTTCAACATTAAACATTTTGATATTCCGCTAAAGGATGAGACTTTTGTTAAGTTAAATTTTGTCCAACCGACACCATCAATATCCATACCTTTTAGCGGATGAAGATAGTAAAAGAACATGGTTAGTGGGAGCACACACAAAACCCCATATCGGATCCATCGACACTACCATTCGAGGGCAGTGAGGATGATTTGAAGCTTGACCCAATAATTTTGAGCCATATAAAAAGAGAAAAAAATCTGATTTTGGAGCCAAACATCTTATAGCAACATATGTGAATCCACGTAACAATAGTAGCTCCGAAATCCACAAAAGATTGAATCACAACCCAAGGAAGCTAAAATCCTGATTTGAAGCTTGACCTAATAATTTATTTAATCAAGGAACCAATGTAATAAAAGAATTTGACCCCCTTAATCATAAAAATTTACATGAAATTGTTGAAAGCCACAAAGAGTACGAATCTTTGAGTAGTTCGGATTGTTTGAACGTGCAAGTACAACAAGATAGATAGTAAAAAATTTCACATTACGATTAATTCTAAAAAATTGACGTCTTTATTGTATAATGAATTTATAGGCATAAACTAAACAATTTTGCTACTTGTACACCAAGTTGTAAAACTTGGCTGTATATGTAGGATCTCTCTAAAATAAACTCCTAATCCTGAGAATTGTCAATTCATTATGTTTGATTAGTATAATTTTCCACGTAAAAAATATTAAAATTTTGAATCTTTTGGTGTTCGTTTGACTTTGTTTTCTATGAAAATTGTCCATTAAAGGGATATAATTTGTTTCCATTGCAAAAAAAATAAACTGGAAAATCAAATCCAACCAAATAAACTAGAAAACCAAAAACCATGGAATTGGAACCGTATGAGCCAAAACCAAGAAAATGAATTGCCAAGATAATTTTCCCAATCAAACATGCCTTTTGGTGGAAGATAATTTATCAAATATAAGGTCAGCCTTGGTCACGTCAAATGAGAATACCCCAGCTTTTTTGTTTTCCTCTTTTATAGGCTCGTTCGTTTCTATCATTTTAGGTTTGGCCATTATAGGACAAACATATGCTTCTCCTTTAACCAATTCGGCCAAGCGTATCTCAGCTTGATCATACTGTTCATTACCAACTACTTGAACATCAAAGTTTGGGTCTTTGTAATAAGTCCCTTTGCTAGAGTTTTTCATCTGTTCTTCTTCTCTTAACAGGCATTCATACCCAATCACGTTAGCACTTAAACTGGAAGAGGTCAGGAAATTCCCTATCTTGGAATTTCTTTTTCAAATCAAAACTTAAGCAGCTTTGAGTTATTCTAACGAATTCTTTTTCAAGCAAAGGCACGAAACACTTACTTCTGGCTATCTTAAACCTCTGGAGAAAGCTTTCCGCCCATTCATTTGGCAATTGACGTAAGTTTGCCAAATCGGCCAAGGTAACTTCATACTCAGTTTTGTAAAACTGGGAGTGAAACAATTGTTCTAATTATTGTCATGTTTGGACAGAGTTTGCTGGCAAGTTAATGAACCATGAAAAAGCTACCCCTGTTAATGAATTTGGGAACAATCTCATCTTATGATAATTAGTTACCTCGTCACACTGTAATGTGAATCACCCTACATGTTCTAAGGTAGAAACTTCTCACATACCAGTAAATAATGAGAATTCTGGCACTTTATACCCTCTGGGCAACAGATACGCTTGGTCTACCCAATCAGGATATGGCTTAGTATAAGTCGGCTTGGTAAACGGTCGCATCCCAAAAGCCATTTGATCTTGTATTATTTCTGTAATTTGATTCCTCAACATAATGTTGGATCATATGGGACTCCTACAGGCTGATTCATTGGTGGGATCGCTTGTGGCCTAACGTTTGATACTTGATTTGCGACAGGAATGCCGTTACCTAAACCATTGTTAGCGTTAATTTGGGCGTTCCCACCATCATTAACCCGCATAGTGTTCTGTCCATTGATTTGGACATTATCTCTTACATTTGGGTTACCCCCAAATTTGGTGTTCCATTACCAGCGTTTAAGTTAGCAATTTCGTCAGCCCCTGGTTTGAGGTAGATGGTCCAAAGGGTGGTTCTATTCCTTGATTGGGACTTAGGGCCGGGGAATAACCTACAATTGTTCTAGATTGGACATAATTCCCTATATTTGGCATAACTAGCCGACACATTTGGCCTACTAATTTATTCATAATTTCATTCAAATTGTTTAATTGTTTGGCCATGTTATCATAATGTGCATTTCCACTTAGGATAAACTTTTCCATGTTATCAACATTTCGTAAGTTTACATGTTCGACGACGTCTTGTGTGAGTTCATTTAACAATGCGCGCATAGTTCGAGGACTCAATTCCATCATTGGTTCGTAACGACTTTAACTTTGTCCATATGTTCCTAGAGAGTTCTACTGCTCCTCATATCGTTTAATCACAGACTGGACCAGTCCCTGGCTTACTGGCTCTTTATCAGAGTTTCTATGAAACATATTGCTTTCACTTTTCGTATCTTCAACACCAACATGTCCCACTGGGCATGCTAAATTGTTTCGCGCGAAAAATCAGGTCTCGTTAACAATTATAGAAAAACTCAGACGATTGTGTAAGGAACAGACTTCTTGAAACAAAGTCCCAAAAATGAGTGTTTTATTGAAGATTTACAATGGGTGAGCAAACGAAATGCCTCAAAGGGGTGCAAGCACACAGAACAATTGAATGTTAAATGCGATGAAATTAAAGATAATGAAAATTACATAGTCTCTGTTCGAGAGTTTTTTATTCGGGGTCTTTTTCTCTATGCCTTCTTCTCGTTTTTATACTCCTCGGACAGTTGTTGTCGAACCGTCCGCAACTGCTGGTCGTCCTGTAACTATCCAGTTTCTTCATCATTGCTGATTTTCCATAGAACTTCCGTTTCTAAGCGGAACTATCCAAATTCTGAGCGTTCCGAATTCTAGGCGATAATAATGTCGTCGCCCTGAGTATCAATAAGATGATGTACTCGCCCAACGTTTGGGCGTCTTATAGGCTTAGACGATGATGTGCCTCTATTGTACAGCTCTATCTTGGACCTCCTCATTTCTTGGGCCATTTAATTGGGCCGCTTTTTAATGTCGTCAACACCTTGAACATATGTTTCGTTAGCTTATATCATATAAAGAAGGCCCAATTACCATTCTTCACTCTGAAATATCTAAAATTTTCGAATATTGTAATATGAGAAACTTCTCATTTTCCGTCTGTACGGGGATTGTGTATTTGGGTATTCAATGAATCTATAGTGATTGGAATTTTTTTTAATGTTTTAATCCAAATATCAAATGAAGAGATTATTTTGAAGAAAATCAATTGTAGAAAATGTTGATAGGGGAGATATTGAATAAAGTGGATTTCGATGTTACACAGTTCCACTAATCTTGGAGTAAGGATATCGATTTTGGATTACAATGCTAACACCCAAGATCAATTTTAATATTGTCGTAATATTGTTTTATATTTTATCATTATTAAATCCATGACAAAAAAATTCAAAGTTCAGCATTAAATAAATTGTGTCCGCATTGAACAATACTCTTGACTATGTCCTTGCGCGCGCGCACAATTTATAAAACTAGAGATGATTTCTCTATCTTAAAATAACAATATTTTTAGTTAAGCTTAATAAAACTACTTAATGAAAAATAAAATTTAAGCATAAACAATCAAACACACTCCGAATATATTCTCTTACAATTGAAAAGACTTTCAAAGTTGCTTTGCTATTTTTCCTTTCCTTCAACTCGAGTGAAAAAAAAAATGATCTACCTGCTTAGAATAATTCCTGGAACCAATTGAATGATCACATATTATACTCTCAACAAATTTATATTTTATTTCTTATTTCAATTATATAACATGTAATATGTTACTGTTAGTAAAATACACAAAGGACGAAAAATCAAGCAGAGCTAAGGCAATTTTTTACTGAACTGATGCATTTTTTTTCCCTTAAAAAATAAATGAGCGCGGCCATGCAAAAAACACATGGTTCAGTCATCGAACGGATTTAAACTCCAACTAATAAATTCTTATACCAGTCAACTTTTAATCATTCAAGATTAATTAATTAGTTTCTACATATTGCGCTCTAAAATTAATTGAAATCATCAAAGCTTGTTTTTCTCTTTAACATGTCATAAGCAATTTGACATCGTAATCTTTGACCAATCCGCCACTTTTAATTATTTATATAATGAAACTAGATCCATTTTTCAGTTTGCAACTTATTGTGTTTGTATTAGGGATGGCAAAAAAACCCGCCCCGACGGGTTGGCGGGGAGTGGATTGCCGTCCCGCCTCGGGTCACGGGGCGAGGATGCCCCACCCTGAACCCGCCCCGGTTTGGTTTTAAAAAAAAAAAGAAAAATTAAAACTTGAATAAAACAATTAGTCAATTACTAACCCTACATTCACCAAACCTCCCAAATCTCTCTCTCTCAAACTCCCTGAAGCAGTGAAGCCCTGAACCCGCGCCGTCGCCGTCTCAACTCGCCGGTCTCTCGCCGTCTCAACTCGCCGGTCTCTCGCCGTGTCTCCCGCCGCCTCAACTCTCTGTCTCTCGCCGTCTCAACTCTCATTTTGAAGATCACCGGAGACCGGAGTTTGTCACTATTGTAAGTCTCCCCAACTTGTTAATTCAATAAATTTTAAATATTTGCCATTATTTAAAAAGCAGTTCAGTCTAAAAAACCAAGGAAAAAATTGATGAATTGTTTGTTCATAGCAAAGAATTGATGAGCCACTCAGATGAACCACAGTTGTGCTAAGAATTTCACACTTGTGACTCCTAAAGATTCCCGTAGCTTAAAATGTCATTTCTCGATGCACCAATCGATCAATCTCTAGCCTTAATCATCACTAAGTGTTGAAAGTGTCGGTATCTGGCCACGATTTTCGAAGTCTACTTTGTCCAGTCAAACACAGCACAGAACTTTCTCAGGCAGGTCCTCGACCTTTTGTGCCTGCAGTGACCATTTTCTCGATGTTATGTTCTCACAATCTGAACATAATCTGTCATTTTTATGAGCTATAACCCAATTGAACTCTGGTCTATCGACTCTCAAGAAGACGAGGCACAAAGCTTCTTGCAGTAATGCAATTACTATGAACAAATAATTTAGCAAGATTTTGTACCACACATATTTATTTATAATATATCTATTTTGCATAGATGTATTGCCCAAGTAGTGCTGTAAGTATTGGATTAGGACCAATACACGAGGAAAATATATCGGTGAGCCATCCCGCAAGAAGATCCAAATGAACCGTTACAAAATGCAAATGAAAGGCCAATAAACATAAGTGACGAAGAGGGTAATATTAGAGAACCATCTTTCGGAAAGAGGAAATTGACTTCAGCTGTTTGGGATCACTATAAAAGACAAAAAAATGGTGAGAAATGGAAGGCTATATGCAATCATTGCAAGAAACAGTTAGGGGGTGACACAAAAAATGGTACAAAGCATTTGCACGATCATTTGAAGAGATGTGGATTTCGCCGTCATGATAATACTTGCCAAACAACTTTAAATTTGTGCAAGGATCCCGCGAGTGGCAAGATCACAATGGGTATTTACTCTTTCGATCCAGATAAGTGTAGGTATAGTCTCTCGAAAATGGTGATTTTGCATGAGTATTCTTTGTCTATGGTTGATCACATTGGATTTCGAGAGTTCTTGCACGACCTGCAACCATTGTTTAAGGTCCTTCTCGTAACACTTTGAAGAGCGACATTTTGAAAATTTATGAATGCGAGAAAGCAAAAAATATGATTGCACTCGAGAAGATTGAGAGTCGGATCTCAATAACTACCGACATGTGGACCGCTTCTAATCAAAAGAAAGGTTTCATGGTTATCACTGCTCATTTCATAGATGATGCTTGGAAACTACAAAGTCGAATCTTGAGGTACAATATAAAATTATTTGGACTCATAATTTACCAACATTATATTCTTTTAGTTGATTTAATTTGATTCTTCAGGTTCATATATGTGCTGTCCACACACTGCTGACGTGCTTTCAGAAACTTTATTGTGCAGCTTACTAGACTAGAATATTGATCGTAAGTTGCTAACTTTGACAGTAGATAATTGCACTACAAATGATGCTATGATCAATATTGTGTTAAGTCGGCTTTGTACTCGTTCTCTTGTATTGAATGGTGAACTTTTCCATATGAGGTGTTGTGCACATATATTAAATCTTATTGTAAAGGATGGGTTGGAGATTATTGTTGGTAGTGTTGAGAAAATTCGTGATAGTGTTGCTTATTGGACAGCTATGCCAAAAAGATCCGAAAAATTTGAGCTCTTTACACGTCAATTGAAAATTGATTGTGAGAAAAAATTGGTGCTTGATTGTAAAACAAGGTGGAATTCCACATACTCAATGCTTCGTACTGCTTTGATTTATAAAGATGTTTTTCCTCGTTTGAAACAGAGGGAGTCACAGTATAAATGTTTGCCTAGTGATGGTGATTGGGATTTAGCAAAAGAAATATGTGAGAAGTTAAAGGTTTTTTTTGATGTTACTGAATTGTTTTCAGGAACTAAGTATCCAACTGCTAATCTTTTTTTTTCAAATATTTGTGATATCAAACTGTCGTTTGTATAAGTGGCTTGAATCTCCTTATGTGGAAGTTCGAATGATGGCCTCCAGTATGATAGAAAAGTTTAACAAGTATTGGAGCGATATTCATGGAGTTTTGACTTTAGCAGCAGTGTTGGATCCAAGGTATAAGATGATGTTAGTTAAGTATTATTATCCTCTTATTTTTAATGACAACGCTGCAAGCGAGATTGAAAAAATTTATCAAGTTTGTAGCAAGTTGGTTCTTGATTATCAAAAAAAGAATGATTCAAGTAGGTCTCCAGCTTAGTCTTCTACTTCTTCGTGTCAAACCGAGGCGTCAAGTGCTAATAATAATTTAGATCGCATGGCGGGTTTTTATAGATTTGTTTCCAATGTTGGAACTCCTAGCATTATGAAAACCGAGCTTGAATCTTTCTTGGATGAGCCTATATTGCCTCGGTTGGATGATTTTGACATATTAACATGGTGGAAAGTGAATGCAATCAAATATCCGACTTTATCTCGAATTGCAAAAGATATTTTGGCCATCCCGGTATCTACAGTGGCGTCCGAATCTGCCTTCAGTACTAGTGGTAAATTTATTAGTCCACATAGAAATAGGCTTCACCCCAAAACTTTGGAGGCTTTAATGTGTACTCAAGATTGGTTATGGGCCGATATTCACGGTACGATTTATATAAATATTTGCTTTTCATATTGTTCATTTTATGAATTTTCTTATTAGTTATTACTAACTATTTTACTTTATTAATAGCGAATTCTACGCCATCTGCATATTTTGGATGTTGCTCCAAGATGAATGATGAAGATATTGATGAGGAGGTAATTTTATTTATGAAATAATGTAAATTTTAATCGTAGTTTATGATGATATTGAGTATAATATATCTTTCGTTCTTCAATTTTCAGGAACTATCTTCTGTCATCTCTAGGGGGCTCATGAATGAAGTTATGAAGATGGAAAAATATTAGATAACAAAATGAAATTTAGTTACAATGTAATTCTACTTGTAAATTGCCCCATTTTGGACATCGTTTGTTTTCAGTGCTTGATTTGGATATTGATGTAATTATTTTAAGTATTATTTGCTTTGGATTATAAAATTTTGAATTGTATTTAATTGGAAATTTTTGGTTTTAAAAAAAAAACTAAATGGGGCATTAAACGGGGCAAAAATCCACCCCGCCCCGCCCCGTCAAAGGCGGGGCGGGGCGGGGCGGGGCGGGGCGAGGGTGCCCCTTCCCGTTGCCATCACTAGCTCGTATCATAATTAAGAATTTAACAATCTTACTGTTAAACTACTCAATTCAGATTAAATTTTTCATTAGTTTGTGACAACAATCATTCCTATAAATTAGGTGACGAATTCCATGTTCCAAAAATTGAATTGCCTAGAATTGTTTTCTTGGGAATTATCAATTAATTGTGTTTGATTGGTATAATTTTTCACATGAAAAATTGAAGTTTTGGCTTTGTTTTACATGAAAATTGTCCATTAAAGGGATAAAATTTGTTTCTATTGCCAAAAAAGAGTTTTTTTTTTAAAAAAAAAATTTGTCTAGAAAAGTTTTTTCCACTAAACTCATGGGAAAAACATTTCCTCAAAAACCAAGAAAAATGTGTAAAATCGAGAAAATGTGAAAAATCAATTTCATGAAAAATTTAGTCAATCAAACATGCAAAAATGTGAAAATGGGATTTGTTACACCCATAAAATATTACTATTGGGCTTGGACGATGCAGGCTTAGACGAGGCCCATTAGCGTGCTTGGCCCATTTCCATTTTCTATATATATGTGAATCCATTTCATTATAAGGGAGGATTGGATAACCCTATCCAAATTCCCCTTCCTGTCTCTTCTCTTGCACTTATTTTTTCCTCGTCCGGCAGTTGACTTGATCGTCGGAGTGCAAACGGTCGCCGGACATTTTTCTCTGACCGGCTACCCTTGCCTCCTGACGGGGTGTTCCGTGTACAGGTGATGTCAGCGTGGAGGGGACGTGACAGGGATTCTGTTGGACCATTTTTTGAGGTCAACAGATTGGCGCCGTCTGTGGGAACGGTACCTTAACCATGTTTTACCACGTACCAAATGGCCATCGGAAAATATGATTTTTCCGAGACGATTTTCTACTGAAAGAATGTAAGGACATCAACCAGAAATGAGGAATTTTTTCGAGCAATTTCTCTACCAAAACGAAGAAGTCAGCCACGGTATTTGTTGGCCGAAAAAGGGTTCTGTTTTGCTCCCTGTGTTCGGCCATATGCACTAATCTTTTGGAAGAAGTCAAACCCGAAAGAGACACAAACCCAACAGCAGGAAGAAGAGAGAAATTAGAAATTAGAAAAGAGGCCATGGAAAATCACCTCATTTACCTTCCTACCACAAAAATTTTATGCCTTTTCACCAAACACAAATCACAAGCCGAAGGAGATCGAATCATCTTTCCTGAACATCCCATAAATATCCCAAACATGAATTTTCACCATTACAAATATTATATATAATATAATATAGCTATTTGCCAAAAACAGTCATTTGCTGGAACCTTCTAGAATGGATTACCCTGAAAATGGTGGATTCTTGATATTATGTTTATGAAAGCAGAGAAGAAAATGAAGAATCAAAGAGGTGAATTATGGCAAATACATAGCTTCATGAAAAGCTTCGGTTGAATTTCACTCCGGCGACCACCGTTTGAGCGACCGCCAGTGCTAATGGAATTCACGCTTTTGTCCATTGGTTCAGCATTTAATGTGATGGAGCCTGTTGATGGTGGCGTGTTCTTTTATTTTGGAGAAAAGACTTGTGCTCCTCAGCCATCTGCAGGCCTACTTGTAGCTTGATTTTGTTGACTTTTCTCACATTATAATGGGATGGCATCTTGTTGAGACCCACTTACTGGTATGTACTATTGGGCCAAAAGAATTAACTCTTATTGGGCTTCATTAACCTCTATTTACCTAAAATGTTTGGGCCCCTTTTAATACTTTAGTTGGTGCTAAATTTTTCTTGGGCCGTTGCTATATATTCTCTCCCAAGTTTATCAAATCTACTTGGCCTCATGGATTTTATGTGAAAGTGATTTGTAATGATATACTTCACATGAAAAAACAACATAGCCTACTGCCAACTTCTTTTGGAAAATGCATAAATATATTATATTCCTTGGTCTTCGAATTTAAACTACATGGGAAGTGTATTAAATTCAAAATAGAAGAAACCAATTGAAATGATTTAATTCCCATTCAAGGATATCGGGGTTGCAAAAATTATTCTCTTATCTGTTAGTTATAAAATAATTTTCCACGTTGCGGAATGATTATTTTTGAGAAATTTCAAGAAAGACATGGTTGAATTAATTTCTGTAAATGAATTGTTATCATTTTATTGCCCCCATATATATTGAAAATGGCCGATGACACGCACCATGTATTTGGCAAAAATGCTCGACTCAAATTTCTCTTATTCAAAACCCCTTTTTATGATTACCCCTACTATTTGAGGCAAGCTCTAAGACCTTGCACGTTCAAGGCCAGCTTGTAAGACCTCGCACTATCGAAGGTGAACCCAATCTCGTGGATTTCTTATTATAAGAGGCGGTACATCATGAAGTCCTTATTCCTTGAAAAAGGAAGATGCGGTATCTTGAAGACCTCGTTCCTTGGATAAAGGAAAAGGTAGACCTCGTTCCTTGAATAAAGGAAGAGGCAGTCCTCATTCCTTGAATAAAGGAAGAGGTTATTCGCGGGATATATATTCCCCGCTTCGACAGATGCTTATCCCTGGCTGTGCGAGATGTTTGTTCCTCGCCTCTCACTATCGTCGAGTCTAACTGTAAGACCTTGTCATTCCGAGGCTAGTTTATAAGACTTCGATAGTTTAAGATTTATACGCGGGATGTTTATTCCCCGCCTCGTCAGATGCTTATCCCTAGCCTCGCGAGCTGGTATACCTCGCCTCCTGTCATTCCGAGGCTAGTTTATAAGACTGATAGTTTAAGATTTATACACGGGATGTTCATTCCCCGCCTCGCCATATGTTTATTCCTGGTTTAAGACCTCGTTCATTGAAAATAGAAAAGACAATTTTCCCAAAGTCCCCGTTCCTTGAAAAAGGAAGAGGCGATTATCCTAAGTCCTCATTCCTTGAAAAAGGAAGAGGTCATATGAGACCTCGTTCCTTGAAAAAGGAATGGACGATTATCATAAGACCTCGTTCCTTGAATAAAGGAAGAGGCTACTCACAAGATGCTTATTCCTGGCTTCGCGAGATGGTTATTCCTCGCTTCTCACTATCGTCGAGCCGAGCTGTAAGTCCTCGTCATTCTGAGGCCAGTTGGTAAGACTCCGATAGTTTGACTATTCGTGGGAGGTATATTCCCCGCTTCGCCAGATGTTTATTCCTGGCTTGGCGAGATATTTTTTCCTCGCTTTGCGGGATATCTATTCCCCGCTTCGTCAGATGTTTATTATTGACCTCGCGAGATGTTTATTCCTTACTTCTCACTATCGTCAAGCCGAGCTCTAAGTCCTCGTCATGCCGATGTCAGTTTATAATACTCCGATAGTTTGAGAACTATTTGCGGGATGTTTATTCCCCGCCTTGCCAGTCACTTATTACTGGCTTCGCGGGATGTTTATTCCCCGCCTCGCCAGATGCTTATTCCTGGCTTCACAAGATATTTATTCCTTGCTACTCACTATCGTTGAGTCGAGCTGTAAGTCCTCGTCATTCCGAGGCAAGTTCCCAAGACTCTGATAGTTTGACTATTCGCGAGATGTTTTTTCCTTGCTTCGCGGGACGTCTATTCCTCGCTTCGCCAGATGTTTATCCCTGGCTTCGCGAGATGTTTTTTCCTCGCTACTCACTATCGCTAAGACGAACTGTAAGTCCTCGTCATTCCGAGGCTAGTTTGTAAGACTACGATAGTTCAATTATTTCCCCTTGCAAAGGTGCATACGCCTCCTGGGCGGGGCCACCTCAAGGAAGTCCACTTCATCAGGAGAGGTGAGGGTGCCACTTCTGGTGAAGCGGATCAGCAGTGTTTTCACACATTCTTTCCATGGATGGATCAGACACCATGATGCCCTTGCAATGGTGCGTACGTCTCCTGGGCGGAGCTACCTCAAGGATGTCCACTTCATCAGGAGAGGTGCGGGTGTCACTTCTGGTGAAGTGGATCGACAGTGTTTTCACACATTCTTTCCATGGCTGGATCAGACACCATGATGCCCTCGCAAAAGTGCGTACGCCCTCACGGGCGGGGCCACCTCAAGGGTGTCCGCTTCATTAGGAGAGGTGCGGGTGCCACTTCTGGTGAAGCGGATCATCGTCTCTGCTACTTATGTCCAGAGCATCATAGCCTCTGCTACTTTTGTTCAGAGCATCATCGCATCTGCTACTTACAGATTCAGAGCATTGCCTCTGCTATACACATTCAGAGCATCATAGCCTCTGCTACTTATGTCCAGAGCGTCATAGCCTCTGCTACTTTTGTTCAGAGCATCATCACATCTGCTATTACAGATTCAGAGCATTGCCTCTACTACTTACGCTCAGAGCATCGCCTCTACTACTATGATTCAGAGCATCGTCTCTGCTACTTTTGTCCAGAGCATCATCACCTCTGCCATTACGGATTCAGATCATCCCCTCTGCTACTCAGATTCAGATTATCGCCTCTGCATCAGCTTATCACAATTGCTTATACTTAGTCTCGTCTCTACATCAACTTCATCACAGTGGCCTATATTCTCAGTCCGCCCATCATATTAATATTTGACTCAGATTTGGGGGACTATTGTGATACTGGTGTATCTTGGTATTATTACATTATTACGCTGTCATATGCATTATATTATTGCTATCAAGTACGCACGCCGCATCATTGTTAGCATGTCATGACACTATTTTCACTACTGCCAGTACATATGTCACGTTACTTACATTATCAATATGTTGTTTCACTATAGCACTACTATTACACTGAGTTGTGCAAGTATGCATGTCATGATAAGCTCTCTACACATTATATCTTGAAGAAATTTGATGTCATTATCCACTTCATTGTCATGAGTGATATGAGGGGCAAATGGACCCCAAATTTATTTGGTATATGTCCAGTGGATATATTGTATTGTATTACAGGATTGGTTTGGTCCATATTATAGAGGAGATGTCGCCGAAATTTTGACAAATTATATGCACATCCATCTTTCGAAGCAGTTCGTAAGTCCTCGCTTATCCGAGCTGCTGATATTTTCGAGGTAATTCGTAAGCCCTCGCTTATTCAGGCGAGCGCACATACATTTTCTGAGGCGATTCACAATAATTTATATTCTCGAGGCAATTCTTAAGTCCTCGTCTATTCAGGATCGAAGCATATTTTCGAGGCAATTCGTTAGTCCTCACTTATTGGAGTTACTTGCATTTTTTGGGCAATATGTAAGATCCCACCTACTGACATCCTATATTTCGAAGTCCGATCCGTACATGAATGTACGACTCAGACTTGGGGGACTATTGTTACACCCATAAAATATTACTATTGGGCTTGGACGATGCGGGCTTAGACGAGGCCCATTAGCGTGCTTGGCCCATTTCCATTTTCTATATATATGTGAATCCATTTCATTATAAGGGAAGATTGGATAACCCTATCCAAATTCCCCTTCCCGTCTCTTCTCTTGCACTTATTTTTTCCTCGTCCGGCAGTTGACTTGATCGTCGGAGTGAAAACGGTTGCCGGACATTTTTCTTTGACCGGCTACCCTTGCCTCCTGACGGGGTGTTCCGTGTACAGGTGATGTCAGCGTGGAGGGGACGTGACAGGGATTCTGTTGGACCATTTTTTGAGGTCAACAGAATTTATCTTCCATCTTCTATAGAAATAATGACCAATCAAATACGGCATTAGTTCACTCTAATTCCCAAAGTAACGAGATATTACTTATATTTAATCTCACTCTTTGTTACATGAAAGAACTTAAATTAATAATTACAGTTCATAATCCGTTCAAGATTCATGCGTAAGATTGACTGTCAATATATCTATTTATGTATTGTCATCAAAATAAATTAAATGTTACGTCTCCTGTCGAATAATATATATTATTATTATTATCTTTATTTTCAAAGTAAAAATAACTTTAATAAAGACAATATGACATTTTCATAATACAATATTTTATTTACTGCTCATGAACAATTAATTTTAATCATTTATTTATAAATATTTCTGTCTGTTTATAATAAAATCTGTGACTAGGATACATTGTCCTCATTTGATCCCTCAATAAATTATAATTCATTTTCCTTTCTCATTTTTTCAACAACAAATTCTCCAATGAAATATTATATTACATGTAAATTTTTTTTTTAAAAAATCCTTCTTTTTTAACCACACATTCTACAAAAATTACTATTCTTCTCGTTATAACTTGGAATAATGGAGGACGAATGGGCACTTTATATTATTTGCTCAAATATCGGTGTAATTATAAAAATATTCAAATAATATAAATTGATATTTATTTATTCAAAATATAAAGTTCAAATATACATTTGGACATTATTCCAAGTTCTGATTTGAGCCCCATTTTTTTATTTAGAATGTTTTTCTGAATAATAGACTAATCATGTATGGTTAAAAAATAAGGAAATTTTTTAAATTTACGTGTAATATTATTTTATTGAAGAATGTGAAAGCCCAAGATTGACTAACCAAGAGGGGAATGAATTGGTTATAAAACTTTTTCGTTAATTACTTAAGATTGTAAACTAATAAACACACAAATGGTAGAGAATTAAACTAAGTACAAGTAGGCACGTAAAATGAACAATATAAATTTGTACAAAGTAAAACGTTAAGGGTCCGTTTGATAGAAAGATGGAAAATGGGTGGAAAGAAAATGTTTTACAGGGAAAAGATTTTCTTAGAAATTGTTTTGCTGGGAATTGTAATTAATTATGTTTGATTTGTATAATTTTCCATGGAAAATATTAAAAGTTTGGTGTCCGTTTGACTTCATTTTTTATGAAAATTGTCCATTAAAGTGATAATATTTTCTACCATTTGATCTAAAATTTGTTCCAATTGCCAAAAAAATAAAAATAAAATAAAAATAAAATTTGAAAAAAAATAATCATACTGAATATCATTCGTTTGACTTTGTTTTACATGAAAATTGTCAATAAAAGTGAATTTTTTTTTTTACCATTATGTCTAGAATTTTTTCCAATTGCAAAAACTAAAAAAAAAAAAAAAAATTGAAAAGTTGGAAAATATTTTCTCACCAAAATATCAAGAATTTATTTTCCTCAAAAAGGTGGAAAATTTAGAAAGTTGGAAAATATTTTCCCGAGAAAATTTCGCCAATCAAACACTACAAAAGTTGGAAAATGGAAAAAAATTTCCTACTTCCCTAGAAAACTTTGTCAATCAAACGGAGCCTAAGTAAAATGGTTAGAGAGTGCAAACGATGTAATATATAGGTTCGATCCAACGCAATGATCTACATCCCCCATTACCAAGCTCTCCGACACGAGCAAGGCATTTTCACTATGTTGATTGACTTATGGTACAATCTAACCATTTACAATGCTTTCGGTGACTTACAACCAATGAGTACCGATCCTTTTACAATATTAAGTTTTCTGGGACCTCAACACGATCCACAAATCAAAATGAATTTACAAGTGAAATTTTCTCTTCTTATTGAATGATAGATTCAAAGTTGATAACAAGAAGAGAAGAGGCAAACATTTCAATATATGGCAATGAGTATAGCTCAAAGTGTTGGATAGAAAAACTTCTTAAAGAACTAAAGATTTTCACAAAGCTGATCACTCAAAAGTTTTTCAAAAATTTAATGTTTCAGATCTTCTTAAAGATAGAGAATAAGGTTGTGATCAATAAATGTCTCTCTTTAATGCTTAAAAAAAGTTGTTGCAAAAGAAGAATGAGTGAGGTGTTTATAGCACTCAAAAGGTCAAAGGATTATGCCGTACCAGACGCACCGTATTGGACGATCAAATAATCGTTATTTTTTTGTCAAAAAAATCAGATCGTTGAAATTTGACCGTTGGAACCAAAATTGGCCATACCGAATGTCTGGTATGGCGCATCGGACGTCCGGTACTGTCCTTTGGCTCAAATATAAGAGCGAAGCCTAGAAAGTGACAAGCTCCACTAGTGCTTTTACGTTCAATTTGACATCCGATCCAATCGACGTCCGAAAGCTAAGTAAATCTATATGAGTGTTTTTCAGATACCAAAGTCCTAATGTTTGAGTTTCATTAAGATATCTAAAAATTCTTTTCACAGCTTTAAGATAGGATTCCTTAGGATTTGATTGAAAACGAGCGCACAAGCATACAATAAACATAATGTCGTGCCTACTTGTAATTAAGTAAAGAAAGGATCCGATCATACCTCGATATTTGGTGACGTCAACGGAGATTCCTTGATCATCTTTGTCGAGCTTTGAGGATGTGCTCATAAGAGTGCTCATAGGTTTTAAATCACTCATTTCAAATCTCTTCAACATGTCTAATATATATTTACTTTGATTGATGAATATATCATGATATGATTGCTTAATTTGAAGTCCAAGAAATAACTTAAGTTCGCCCATCATACTTATTTCAAATTCCTTACTCGTGTTTTTCGAAAAAATTTCACATAGATGAATATTTGTTGCTCCAAAAATAATGTCATCCACATAAATTTGAATAATGAGCATATCTTCTTTATGGGTTTTAATGAAAAGTAGTATCCGCCTTACCAATAGAGAAGTCATTTGAGTGTAGAAATTTGCTCAAGCGTTTATACCAAGCTCGTGGAGCTTGTTTTAAACCGTAGAGAGCTTTTCTAAGTTTAAAAACATGGTTTGGGAATTTATGATTTGTAAAGCCGGGTAGGTGTTCGACGAATACTTTTTCTTGAATGAAGCCATTTAAAAATGCACTTTTAACACCCATTTGGTAAAAAGTAAAATTTTTGTGACATGCAAATGCAAGAAGCATGCAAATTGATTCTAATCTAGCACCATGTGCAAATGTTTCTTCATAATCAATACATTCTTCTTGATTGTAACATTTGATCATTAATCTAGCTTTGATATGCACAATGATTCCATTTTCATCTCTTTTATTTCGAAAAATCCATTTAGTACCGATGACGGTTTGATTTGTTGGTCCAGCGACTAAGTCCCGAACATGGTTTCGTTCAAATTGATTTAGTTCTTCTTGCATCGCTGAAACCCAAAATTCATCAAACTCGACTTCTTTAAAAAAATTAGGTTCGATTTGTGAAATGAATGCACAACTACCAAGATGATTTCTAAGAGAAGTTCTAGTAGTAATACCTTTCGATGGATATAATCAATTCATTTGGATGGGATGGAACAAACTTCCATTCTTTTGGTAGCGGGAAATTATCTTGAACTTCGGTTGACTCTTCTTGAGTATTTGACTCCTTTGTTTGTTCTTCGTTAGGCACTATCTTGTTTTGATCTTGAATGCTCATTTGTTCGAATGAAGCTTCCACACCTACATCATCATCAACACATTTCTCTTGACCAAGAAGATTAGTTTTATCAAAAGTAATATGTATGGATTTTTCAACGACTGGAGTTTGTTTGTTAAAAACTCTATAGGCAATAAATATCCAAGAAAAATCCCAACATCGAATTTTGAGTCAATTTTTCCCAAATTATCTTTTGTGTTTAAAATAAAACATTTGCAACAGAGTACTTTGATGTAGGAAATGTTGGGAATTCTATTTTTCCAAAGTTCATAAGAAGTTTGGTTTTCTTACGACTTACTAAAACTCTATTTATAATATAGCATGTGGTATTAATGGTTTCGGTCCAAAAGTATTTAGGCCAATTATTTTCATTTACCATGGTCCGAGCCATTTCTTGTAATGTACGATTCTTCCTCTCTACTACACCATTTTGTTGAAGAGCTCTACAAAAATGTTTGAAAGCCTTTAAGGCTTCATCTTTTGCACTCAGAAAAATCATGAACGATAACAAAGGCGTAATGCTTACCGCCTAAGCTAGCCATTCTAGATGGTCCAAAGAGATCCATATGAAGAAGTTGCAATGGTTTTGTTGTTGAAGAAAAGATTTTTTGGTTTAAAAGAGCTCTTAACTTGCTTTTCAAGTTGACAAGTATCACAAATTTTGTCTTTTTCAAATTTCAAATTTGGCAATCCTTTCAAGTAAGGTCCATGTTTACGTGACCAAGCCTTCTATACCAAAGTCATATTTCATCTTTTAATTCAAGTAAGCAATGTTCGTTGTTTTCATGTTCAATGTTTATGATATAAACATCTTTATTTTGGCTTTCTATGAAAATTACCTCTTTAGATGTAGCATCATTAATTAGACATTTGTAAGAATCGAATTTTATATTATTACTTTTATCACATAATTGACAAACACTTAGCAAATTATGCTCGAGGTTAACAACTAATAAAACATTTTCAATGGAGGGAGATAAGTGATTACCAATGTTGCCGATTCCAATTATCTTCCTTTTTGCATTGTCTCCAAAATTTACATGACCTCCATCATTTTGAAGTTTGAAAGTAGTGATCGATCTCCGATTATGTGTTTCGAACATCCACTATCCAAGAACCATTTGTTTTTTATTTTTCTCAGTACCTACAAAAACAATTTAATTTTTTATTTTTGGTACTCATACAAACTTGGGTCCATGGTAGTCAGTTTTTGAAGATTCCTTAATCCACTTGTTTTTGTTTCCAAAATATAGTTTCTTTTTAGCTAAGCAATTAAAAGAAACATGTCTAAGTTTATTACAAAAAGTGCAAGTGGTGTTTGAAGTCTTAACAAACATGTTTTTAAAAGATTTTTTTAACGAGGGTTTGAATCTGATTTTCCCTTTGTCAAATACACATTCTTTATTTCCGAGCATCAAATCAAAAAATTTCCTGCCCTCGATGAATTTATAAACGATTTTTGTTCAATCTTCAACATTTTCTTTTAGGGAAGTGTTTTTCTTAATCAATAATTCATAATCAAGATTTTCTTTTGATTTTTCAAAAGATCTCTTTAATTCATCTTTCAATAGAGAATTTTTCTTTTTAATAATAGAATGACTCAAAGCAAGTCTTTCAAAATCTTCCAGCCATTCATCATAAGAATTAAGTAATACATCATAAGAAAATTCTTCTTTTGTATTTAGCTCATCTTCGAGTGCCATGAAACACATGTTAGCGATTTTATCTTGATCATCATTTTCATTTTGATCTTCATTGTCGCTATCATCCCAAGTAGCTTTAAGTGCTTTTTTCTTGAAATTTTCCTTTTGTTCAGGCACTTGGTTGTCTTGTGACCGGGTTTGTCACATTCGTAGCAAATAATTTTCTTACTATTTTCTTTTCCTTTGTCTTATTTTCTTAGAAACTTCTTATTGTTTCGAAAACCTCTCCATTTTTTGACAAGAAGTACTTGATCATCGAGCTCTTCATCACTCATGTTGCTTGTTGATGTCTCTTCATTAATCGCAAATTTTAGAGCAATTTGTCGTTTAGGAGCTTCTTTTGATTTCTCTTTCCTCTTCTTTGTCTTCTTCTTGATCTCGGCATTATTGAGCTCATAGGTCATCAAGGTTCCATATAATTCTTCCAAAGGAATTCACATCCTTTATGTTTTCTATACGCATTCGTATGAGACTCCATTCCTTCAAAAGTGACCTAAGCATTTTGCTCTCAAGTTCACTGTTAGTATATTTTCGATCAAAACCTTTTAAGCCATTTACAATGTCGGTAAAACGAGTAATTATATTAACAACGGGTTCATCTTGTTTCATAAAGAATTTTTCAAATTCTTTGACCAACATATTTATTTTAGTTTCCTTAACTTTATTTGTTCCAACATAAGTGACTTCTAGAGCATGCCAAATTTCATGAGTCAAATCACATGTGCTAATTCTATTGAATTCATTTTTATTAGCGCACAATAGAACAAATTCTTGGCCTATGGCATTTAATGACAATTTTCTTCTATCTTCTTCAACGTATTCCTCTCTTGACTTGGTATTCACTTTGATCGGGTTTACCGTCAATTTTAATAGTCTTCGTAGGTACATATGGGACCATATTCAATAATTTCCCAAATGTTATAATCAATGGATTGAACATAAATCATCATTATAGCCTTCCAATAATTATAATGTGTACCATCAAAGAAAGAAGGTCGGTTTGTAGAATGCCCCTTGAGATTTTGAAAACCAATGTTAGCCATAGCTCAAGATTGTGAAATCTTAAAGAAGTGATTTCCGTGCTCTGATACCAATTGAAAGCCCAAGATTGGCTAACTAAGAGGGGGGAATTGATTATTAAACTTTTTCATTAATTACTTAAGATTTTAAACTAATAAACACACAAATGATAGAGAATTAAACTAAACACAAGTATGTACGTAAAATGAACAATATAAACTTACACAAAGTAAGTAAAAGGGTTAGAGAGTGCAAACGATATAATATGGAGGTTCGATCCAATGCAATGATCTACGTCCCCCGTTACCAAGCTCTCCGGCACGAGCAAGGTTTCTTTACTATGTGGATTGACTTATGGTGCAATCCAACCTTTTACAACGCTTTCGGTGACTTACAACCAGTGAGCACCAATCCTTTTATAATGTTGAGCTTTCCTGGACCTTAACACGACCCACAAATCAAAATGAATTTACAAGTCTCTTCTTATTGAATGATAGATTCAAAGTTGATAACAAGAAGAGAAGAAGCAAACACTTCAATAGATGTCAATGAGTATAGATAGCTCAAAGTGTTGAATAGAAAAACTTCTTGAAGAACTAAAGATTTTTACAAAGTTGATCGCTCAAAAGCTTTTCAAGAATTTAATACTTTTGATCTTCTTAAAGATAGAGGATAAGGTGGTTGTGATCAATAAAAGCATCTCTTTAATGCTTAAAAAAAGTTCTTGCAAAAGAAGAATGATCACTATTTATAGCATTCAAATGGTCAAAAGATTCCGTCGTATCGAATACACTATACCAAACGTCCTGTATGTACCGAACAATCAAATAACCGTTAGAGCCAAAATTGGCCATACCAGACGTCCTGTACAGTCCTTTGGCTTGAAACGCCATCGTTTTTAATTTTTCTCAAATGTAAGTTAGAGGGACGTTTAAAAAATATTTTTCAAAGTATTTGTCATATTTAAAATACATGTTTCGATTTTTACCTTGAAAAACATATTTTTTGAGTAAAATATTTTTGTTGTGAATTTTTGGATCGAAAAATCAAAACTTTGAGCTCGTCACGATTCGTTACCAAGTATTGAAATGTTTTACCTTTACATATGATTGTGAAAAGTCTAAGTACTTTGTTTGAACATCGTGCGTTGTTTGACGGTACTTCGACTTTTGTCTCGATTTTCGTTGAGGTATCTTTTTGCGGGTTTTGTCATATCATTCTTCATACACTCGATTGATTGAATTTGTTTCCACATTGATCATTGTATGCAAATTACTTGGCATCGGACCTCGTGTCATCAATTTTATTCACGTGTAATAATCACTATGGACACTTGAAATCAATTTGTTAGTAAACATAATTTGTTTGTAATAATCAAAATGAGACGTCAACCATAGGTCAACAGAATGTGATTGAAAATAAAAGAGAAAAATGTATTTTGAAAAAAAATGAGAATCAAATAAGGGCTAAATCATCTAACACTGCCAAGTTCAGTATGGGAATACAGCCTACTTCTACAGTAGAAATATTCCATTTAATTATAAATTGTCTAATTAAAATCAATTAACAGAAATTTCCCACATTTAAGGGACTAAATTATTACGCAAATTCAAAATCTCTTTCTCATCTCATCAAATAGTAAACCATCATCCAACTCCTCTTCATCCTTCCCCTCCACAATCCTATTAATATTGCCTATATCTTAATATATTAAATATCACAACAAGTGTTAATATTTTTTTGGACGATTCTAACATGCTATAATTTAATTTATTCAATAATACCTCACTTTTCGTATTTCAATATGTGTTTAATTTATTTAATCATTTAGTTACCATTAATGTACACATTTGACAGATTCATTCACCTACGTACTTTTATTAATATATGAATTTTCTATTAGGGTCCATTTGATTACAAAAATGTGGAAAATTGGTGGAAAGAAATTGTTTTATTAGGAATTGTAATTAATTGTGCTTGATTTGTATAATTTTCCATGGAAAACGTTGAAAGTTTGGTGTCCGTTTGATTTCGATTTTTATGAAAATTGTCCAATAAAGTGATAATATTTTCTAACATTGGGTCTAGAATTTATTCCAATTGCCACAAAAAAATTGAAAAAAAATAATCATATTGAATACCATTCGTTTGACTTTGTTTTACATGAAAATTGTCAATAAAAATGAAATTTTTTTACCATGTGTCTAGAATTTTCTCCAAATACCAAAAAAAAAAAAAAACCCCCTGAAAAATATTTACCAACCAAAATATCAAAAATTTATTTTCCTTAAAAAGGTGGAAATTTTAAAAAGTTGGAAAACATTTTCCCGAGAAAATTTTGCCTATTAATAGGGACGGCAAAAAGGCTCGGCGGCTCGGACGGCTTGGGCTCGGTTCCACCGAGCCTAGGGGTGGGCGTGGGTTGGGTTGAGTCGGTTTTTGCCCCAACCCAAACTCAACCCAACATTGTCGGTTTGTTAGAAATTCAACCCAACCATTGCCATGTTAATGTTGAAACCCAACCCAACCCAACCCAATTATGTGTCGGTCGGGTTGGGTTGGGTTGGTCGGTTTGAGAAACATTTATTACATAAAAATTATTCATTGCATCATTATTTGTTGTAATTAGAATTTGCAAGCTATCAACATGCTTTAGAAGATTGATCAATGGTGATATACTGCAGAGTCAACTGTTTAAGTTTCACTATGGCATGGATTTATTGTGGTCAATAAAAAATAGAAATTATCTAAAATGTATTCATCACCATCCTAAATATTTCTGGTTTTCTATAATTTTTATGATTGTTTGATGAAGTTATTTATCAGGGCAAGAAGGGTGTGTGGATCAAATTACCAATTTAACTTGCAAATCTTGTTGAATTTGAAGTCAATGTAATTTTTCTATTCTATCATATTGGAATTACACGTCTAAATTTTATAAATTCATAACCAAATTCCTTAAAGATCTCAGTAATGCGCGTCTATTTGGCAATACATTGATGGTCTTATTTAAGATGCAACTGTCCATTTATAGGCCAAATGACTCCAAGAAGTGTCATTTGTAAAAGATTTAAACTTTATTGTATAGATGATTTGAATGAGATGTCATTCATAATGTGTTGAAAGGTAAAATCCAACAAATTGGCCGTGTCGATTTTGGTATCTTAAGCATTTATTTTTTTTTATGCAGTTTTTTTTTTGTCGGGTTGGGTCGGGTTTGGGTTGCTAACCCGTGACCGTCGCCAACCCGACCCGATTACCAAACTCACAACCCGTCCAAAAATTCCAAAAAACCGACCCAAACCGGTCAGTTTGGGTCGGGTTGGTCGTTTTGCCCACCCCTAACCGAGCCTCATTTTGAGGAGTCGCCCGAGCCGGGCCGACCCGTAAAAAATCACAAAAAATTGCCCAACTTATTCTTCTCATCATGAAATCGATAAACTAATTATAAGTGATAATTTTATCTCATAATTTATCACATAGATTATTTTGGAAAATTGGTGATATTTGTTTGTTTAATATTTATTGCATTATTAGTTTATTACTGTTTCATTTCTCATTTACACAAATGTTTATTATTCTATATTAAGTGAAATTATTAGTGATATATATTGCTTGATTACATTTAAAAATTGAGCTAATTTCACCAATGACCACTAAAATTTGTAAGAAAATTCAAATCTATCATTAAAAAGATTTCTTACTTTGTTATAATGGATAGTTACTCATTTATAAATCTAACATGTTATCCGACATTAACCTATAAGGTGCTAAAAAAACCTGAGCTGGCTCAGCCCGCTAAGGCTTGGGCCGAACCTCGTTTTTTTTTACCCGGCTCGGCTCAGCTCAAAAAGCTCGGTCCAAAAAAGAGCTCGAGCTTTTTTTTTTTCAACTCGGACTCGGCTCGTTGACATAGCTACCTATCAAACACTACAAAAGTTAGAAATTTTCCATTTTTCATGGAAAATCTACCCTATCAAACGGAGCCTTATTAATTCTCATTTTTCATTGAATTAATATTCATCTTCATTTATGCATTTCAGTGTTATTAATTCTACTTATAAGTTAATTAGAATTTCACATTCAATAATGTATTTCATTATTCATGTCCATGTATGTTAATTAACATCCAATTTTACTTATTTAAAAATCAAATAAATGATTTAACATTCATTGTCCCGTATATTTCTTGGTATTAATAGTAAATTAATTAATATTCACGTATATTTAAGTATTACTTCTACAGCATTTATAAAGCAATTCATGTTCTACGTTGACTAGTATTATATATATAGTGCTCTATTAAAAGAGAGGATGGCCAAATACTGTTCATTTTTGCACCCTTTATTTCACACTTAAACTGGTTGTTGACTGCTGGTTTTGCTACAGACTAATTGGTATTTGAGCTGTGGTTTTTGTATTGATAGCCACAATTGTTGACTGTGTTTCTTCTCCTAAAGCGACCTTGATAAATATCTGGTTTTCCTTCATCCTTAACTTTTCCAATCTCAACTCTACATAACATATTATTCATTAGCTTCTTTCTTCTCCATTGACCAAAAAATTCAAACAGAGAACTACCTTCTTTTGCAAATAGTGAGGGAGCTAGAGAATTCAAGGTTTTTTGTTATTACAATAGTTTTTGGGTTTCAGTTTCTTGGTTATAAGGTTTTCTGCTTTAAAACATGGTTCATCAATTTTGGCGGTTCAAAAGGGTAATTTTTAGTTAAACAACATTAATTTTAAGTACTCATCAATTTTTGGCGGTTCATGTAGACACGTGGTGTGTCTTCGGAGAACGGAGACACCATGTGCACGGTGTCTTCGCATTATGCAGAGACACCATCTTCGCATTGTGCGAAGTCTCTACACAATGCGGAGACATCGTATGGAGGCAATGATCACGCATGGAGGCAATCATTTCTACCAGAATTTTGACTTTTCTTGTTGTATCTACTCCAAGCATATGATTATGTGAAATTGAAATTAAATATGTTTTTAAAAAAGAGATTGACTGTGAAATGGAGTTTTAGAGTGCAATAGGGAGGGTGAGATGCCATTAGAACGGTTAGTTAAGGTTTTGAGAAGGGGTTAAGAATATTTGAAAGGCGGTGGTCGGCGACTGTGAGAAATTCTTTGCCGGAGCTTTGGGTAGGGGTGGGAGGAAGAAGATGATACAAGAAGACTGTGTCTCTGCACAATTTGGAGACACCGTGTGCGCGGTGTCTCCGCATTGTGTGTAGAGACACCATTTGTGGTGTCTTTGCCTCCACCCTTAGTTCTCCGGACCAAGGCATGATTTACTTTACTCATCAGGGTGTCCGCATGAATACTATGTCTCTGCAATGTGCGGAGGATTTTTTCCCTTTTGGCAATCACTTGTGTTGGAAAAATAAACTTCCATGCATGGCTCCCCATCTTTTTCCCCCAGTGCCTTTTGTGTTAAATAAATATATTGAATTCATTAGCTTTTTCACTCTCTTCAAATTCCTAATCTCTCAATTAGTTCCTATATTGTTCACTTTGAGGTCCAAAATATACTTTGTCTTCTTGTTTTCATAGATAATTCAAAAATGTCTGCTAATGGAGAGCCTAATATTCATAATCTTGAAACTATTTTCCAAAGTACAAATGAGTCATACAATGTCTTCATTCGTCAACAAGAAAATCAAAGACATAGGGATCGTTGACATCGAGTTAGAACTGGGTACATTGTTCATCACAAAAGGATAGCTAACCCTATTTTACCTGGAAATAATAATTTAAGTGTTGCTAATGTGTACAAATCTATAATACATCATTCTGACGCTTCTACTTCAAATGAATCTACTGCCAACATTTCCAATTTTGAATTACAAGGAAGTTCTACCCTATTAGATATCCCAATTACTCCATATGTATTGTCGAGATGTACTTATTGTAAATATTGTGGTGGAAAAAAACTTTATAATGAAAGTAAAGGATTTTATTGCTCTGATGGAAAAGTTAAGCTTCATATTTGCTATTCACCAACTAAACTATTCAACTTGTTTATCTCTACAGAACCTACGTGTGCGGGATTTTAAAAAATAGCAAGGGGATATAATAATCATTTTGCATTTACTTCATTTGATGTAAAGTATGATAAATCCATTTACTTCATTTACTTTAATGAGTTTAATTGAAATCCTTCAAATAAATCCATACAGTAGATTTTTTAGGCCTTTAAGTGATATATCTAACTTACACAACTATCAAATAATGTATCACCCAGGACTTGATCAAAGAGTCTTCAATACACCCACAACATCTCAAGTAGCTACTATATGGATTGAAGATGATAAAAATGCGAATGCTCACATTCATGACATTACTACTATATACGGACATTCTGGTGATTCACATAATGTTCATTATTATTATGATTGTTATGATTTTTTGCAATATCCTTTGCTTTTTTCATATGGAGAATTTAGTTGGCATGAAGGTATCGATAGATGCAAAAGTGAAGATTTGCCCAATTTTGATACTTTTACTAGCACAGTTAATTCTACATCTCAAATAATCGAAAAAGAAGATCAAGGTTTTTGAATATACCTTCCCGTGTATTTTCCAATTATTTGAATGTAAATATTATAAATGAATACTAAAGTTGGTTTTCCATCATACAGTGCTCAATGGAACTAAGAAACGGTCTCAGGTTTCTTGCCGAGAATACTATTCGTATAAGTTACAAATCAGATGTTCGGGTAAGTCTATATTGCTTCATAGTGGCAGACTATTTCAACAATATGTTGTAGATATGTATGTTAAGATTGAAACTACTAGATTAGACTATTTTCGTAATAATCAAAAACAAATTCATGATGAACTTTATAAGGCATTGTACACAGTATCAAAATGGAGAAACAAGAAGGTACAAAATTGGAAGAAAGATTATTTTACCCCAATCCTTTACATGTGGGCATAGAGATATGTTAAAGAAATATATGAATGCAATTACTATTGTACAACGTTATGGAAAATCAGATATATTTTAAACTATAACATATTAAGCAAGAACTAAGACATAATGATAGAGTTCAAAATCGACCGATATTTAGAGCAAAATTAGAAGAGTTAAAAAATGATTTATACAAAAAAAAAAAAAAAGTCTTAGGCTTTGTTATTGCGCATATATATGTGATTGAATTTCAAAAAAAGATGTCTTTCTCATGCACATCTATTGTTAATTTTCAACTGTGGCCACAATTTCCTATGCTGAAGATGTTAATAAGATAGTGTCCTGTGAAATTCCTGACAAAAATAAATTCTATCATCTTCATTCTATTATTATTAAACACAATATGCATGATCCTTATAGAAATCTAAATCCAAAAAATGTATGTATGGAGGAAGATAAATGTTGTAAAAACAAATATCTTAGAGATTATTGTAACACTAATATATTTGGTCATAGCTCATACCCGTTGTATAAGCATCATGATAATGGCATTTCTGTTAAAGTTAGAGGTCAAATGTTAAACAATCAATGGGTTGTACCATATAATCCTTATTTAAATACAAAATTTGACTATGACATTAATGTTGAAGTATATTCTTCTATCAAAGTAGTAAAATATTTGTACAAATATACAAAGGACATGATCGTATTAATCTCTTAATTGACACAAATGAAATAGAGAAAGAAATTGACGAAATCTCTACTTATCAATTTGTCAGTTGGATATCTCCACCTGAAGCTATGTGATGGAATTTTTCTTTCAATTTGGCAGAAATTTGTCTTACTGCTTATTCTTTATTCATCTTGAAGATCGCCAACAAGGAACATACAATGCCAATGATGAAATATCTATTGTTATTAACAATAAAAATATGAGGAGAACATTGTTGACAGAATTTTTTCGAATCAATGAAGTAAACGAATTTGCTTGAACATTATTATATCAGGATTTTCCTACACATTTTGTTTGGAATACAAATACAAAGGTTTGGACTTCAAGAAAGAAACAAGTTGTTATAGGATGAATTGTCACAGCAAATACTTTTGAAGGAGAACGTTATTTTCTTCGCATTCTTCTTAATCATATTAGAGGGCCAACATCATTTCAATCTTTACGAACTTCAAATGGGGTAACTAACAACTTATCGAGAAGTTGTATTTCTACATGGTCTATTAAGTGGAGATAACTATTGTGAAGAATATTGATCCAAAGCTATTTTCTATGAGATGTCATTTTCTTTAAGACGTCTTTTTACCACAATCTTTATGCTTTGCAATCCTACTCATCCACAATCATTACATGTGCAAATTGCTGAAGTATGAGCTCTAGAAGATGTCAGTTATGTTTTAGAATCATTGAGTAAAAATATAAACGACATTGAAATGGTATCATTCAATGTAAATATAGACGATAATGAAAGGTTGCAGAAGAGACAACTAATTTGAATGTTCAATGGGACTATGTTGATACAACAATCTTAAATGACAAACAACAATTTGCTTATGATACAATTATGGAAAGAATAAAATCGGAATCAAATGGTGCTTTCTTTATCGACGGTCCAGGTGGGACAGGTAAAACCTTTTTTTTTATATAAATCACTCCTAACTGGTGTGAGGTCTCAAAATTTAATTGCTTTGACAACCGCGTCTTCTGAAGTATCTGCATCTCTATTACCTAGAGGTAGAACAGCTCATTCAAGATTTAAAATTCCTTTAAAAACAATTAGTAAAATTAGTTGTAATGTTAGTAAGCAATCGCCTTTAGGAACTTTATTCAAAATGTCTAGATTATTAATTTGGGATGAAACAACCATGGTAAATCGTTGTGCCATTGAAGCTGTAGATAATGTTAAGAGATATTACAGATTGTAATTTGTCTTTTGGCGGTAAAGTGGTTGTTTTTGGAGGAGATTTTCGACAAGTCATTCCAGTTATGCAAAAAGGGGGAGAAAAAAGACATAATGAGAGCTACCTTAGTATTTTCTGATCTATGGCCTTTGTATTTACATTTACCATTAGTTGAGAACATGAGGGCAAAGTTAGATCCTAAATTCTACGATTACTTATTTAGAATTGGAAATGGAACGGAGCAAGAACATACTTAAGTATATTAAGCTTCCAAACAGTATAATTTTGCCATTCGAAGATGAAATTACATCTTTAAAAAGTCTAATACATCATGTTTTTCCAAACATAGAATCTTATGCTTATACATCGAGTTATTCTTATGCCTACAAACGAATGTGTTGATCATATTAACAAAATATTGCTCAAAAATATTCCAGGTGAATTTTACACGTACTATAGTTTGATAAATCAATTGACAAATTAGAACAAATCTTGCAAGAAGATTTTCTGAATAGTTTGACCTCAAATGGTATTCCCCCACATGAATTGAAGTTTAAAGTAAACCGTCCTATGATGTGATTACGAAATATCAATCCTTCTGAAAGGTTATACAATGGGACACGTCTTAGTTGACAAAAATTTGAGAAGATTGTAATTCTTGCTGAAATTACTACTGACGAATATTGTGGAAAACATGTTTTCTTGCGGAGGATCCCTTTTGTTCTTAAAAGTGGTCGAAATTCAAATTCCATTTAAAAGAACTCAATTTTCAATTAGGTTATATTTTGCAATGACAATAAACAAAGCACATGGTCAAACACTTGACTTCGTTGATTTATATCTTCCAGAATCAGTTTTTTGTCATGGTGACCTTTATGTAACATTATCAAGAGCAAAAACAAGCACATCTATAAAAGTTTTACTTAAACATTGAACATTGACACTTTACATAACACATGTACTAAAAACATTATATACAAAGAAATCCTTTCATTTATACATCCGTAGACCTACAGACTTTATGATTATTTTTGATACTTCATATCTTTTGAGATCAAATTGAATCCACTTCTTCGATGATACTCAACAAAGGTTTCTACTCGCCCTTAATCAATCCAGATTTACATTCCTTTGTAATTTTTAACTTTAGCTAGATTTAGATAGATGTATATTAAATATTATATTTAAATAAATTTCTCAATTATTCAAAAATATATGATGTCTTCACTTTGGAGTTCACTAATACTAATTAGAATATTACCTTTTTCTTCACTGACTTTGTAGTGTAGGATTTTGTCATTTATGCTTACACTTAGACTAATATACCTGATGAAGAACTCAAAAATATGATAAGTAAAACCTTCACTTGCAGCATGGATTTTTGGTAAAGAATTTCAATTATTAAATAATCCAGTCATTTCTTATTTATTTTTGCTAGTGATAATTTCTAAATAGATATTTTTATCACTTGGGTCAATATAATTATGAAGACTATTTTTTGGAGCTAAACTGCAAAATGTTAAAATGAAAGACCCATTGTTTGTGGCATTAGAAGTTCTATCAATCAACAATTTTTTCTTTTAATTTATTTTATCCAACATTCTTATCTTTTATGCTAATGCACGGTTGTAGTTATTAAATTTTTGTGATATTCACAGCATGAAGCATGTATGTAAATGCGTCAATAATGATCTTTCTAATTGTCTAAATTGATTTTGTTTGCTTGTTCTTTTTTGCAGTCTATGTTCATTTGGTTTATGGTGCTAAAGATAAAGGTCTCAAGGTCAAGACCAGTTAATATGCCACCAAAGACTTTCACATCACTCCTACGAAGACACTTTTTTGTGAAACGAGAGGTAAGGGAAGAATTAAACAACAATTTAGGCTTGCGAAAGGATAAATACTTGAACATGAAATTGAATTTCAAAGGTTCCTAATTTTTTGTTTCAATCGCTTATTCATAATTGTTTAACAATTTCATTTAGTGAGTGATGAAATTTGATGTGCCTTCAAGTATAATTTCCAACAAATGTTTTATTTTTGCTACTTTTCCATATCTCTGTCATCTTATTGTAACTGCTTTGACCATGTTTGGGATCCTCAACTAGAGATGGTAGTGGGTAAAGTTAATTAAAAAAAAAAGTTCACACACCATAAGTACTATCCAATATTGCTACTCTTGCTCGAGTTTGGGTAATTGTGAAATCAGCCAATGCTCTCGTATTATGTTCCAATCACCTCTTTTACGTTCTTCTTTTCCAGCCTAATAGTGCTTTATTTATTCATTGCAACTCGAAGATTTATCCAATTGACATTACTATTTATCTCTCTAAACTTAATTAGTTTGCATTGGATTTACTAGAATTCACGTCCTAAAGTGATAGAGCTGTTGGAAAGCTAAAGGAAATGGAGTATGACTCCTCAACAAGAAAATAGTGTAGTATAATAAACATCCATTAGATAGCTTTGCTTGCAAGCATTGATAGTTTGATAAGCCAAACAAATTGGTTACAATGTTAATAGACATAATATGGATGAGAATAGTTTCATGTACATAATAGAATCTTTGAATTTTTTTCCTTCCTCTCGCTTTTTTGTTTGACCTAGAGCGTGTTCGGTAGAGATTAAAATCGGATTAAAATTGAAAAATTAGCCGTTATTGTTGACTTTTATTAGACGGGTGAGACCCAATAATGGCTATATTTTCAATTTTAATTGGATTTTAATCGGTACCAAATGGGCTCCAAATAATGTATTTGCACATTTACGTTTTATCCAGTTCTACTGGCAAATAATGTAATTTTAAGACTTTCTTCCCTCTATTGCTTTTCCATTAATGGATGAATCTGTTTGATTCAACAGATTTGTTTGATTTAGTCTATAACTTTCTAATTAACTCAAACGAAGTTCATCTACTTAGATAAAATGAAGTTTAATTTCTAGGTAAACACATTCAATTTGCTAGCAGTTGCATTTTGTATAGCTAACCATAAATATAATAGTTTACTGCATAATTATATAGGTGTTGCTTAATTTTGAGAGATTTGTTATGGTATCATTTTGTAATAAAAATGTCCTCATAAACATCGATTCATTTTCTATTCAATATTCAATTGTAAACTCAACGTTTCACTAGGGTTAATTTATGTATTATGTCAAGTGTTTAAAAATTATTAATGTATAAATTTCATAATAAATATAGATATTAATTTATATTTGTTTTTGCAATATAATTATTAAATTCTAACATATAACTATTTTTTTACAAAAAAAAGTATATTTTATAATTAAAAAAGCAAAAAAAAAAATATGTGCGCACTCCTCAATTTGTGAAGCTCCGCACTGTGGAGCCACACTCCGCACAAAAGGTAGAGTTGAGACTCCGCACAATACAGAGTTGGAACTCCACACTTATGCGTAGTGCGGAGTTCCAACTCCGCAGTGTGTGAAGTCCAGTTTAGTTCCGCAGTTCGTTAATTTTTAAAATAAATTAATTTACCATTTTCTTATTATATTGATTTCCAAATACAAAAATAAATAAGAATTTTTCTAATTGTTTTTTTATTTCATAAACATCATATTTACTTATTTAATTCTGAATATTATGATACATAGTTTAATTATAATTTAGTGCAAAAAACTTATTTAATTATAACTAACTAATTTACTACCAAAAAACATTTCATGCCGACTTCTTTTTCTCTATTTTCTGACAAAGAAATACATATGTATAAAAACTTGTTTTCCCATAATAGATATTTACAAAAATTGACATTTGGATACAAATTTCACAGATTTCATTTCTCACAGTAGATATTTCACAGATTTCTCATCATAAATTCCATTTTTCACAGTAGATAAATTACTATTGATATAAATACTCTACCTCAATATTTGAACGGCAGAAAAATACAAACACTTGAAATCTTTATATTTACCCAACTTCTACCTACGATATACTACTTATTTCAGGTATCTTGCTTTACATTTAGCAAGACTTACTCTTGATTTTCTTCTTCTTCTTCTTTTTTTTTTTTTGCTAATTTGTGGTTTAATTTAGTCTTTAGATTTCAACAATGGCTCCACATTATAAACTCATTCCACAAATTTTGGCTTCAGAAAGCAATTGGTCAGCCAAAATTATAGTTGCAGGGAAGCAATCTCTTAAAACAGCTCGAAATTCCAATAATTGTTATCAAAATCTTACTCTGATAGATTTACAAGTACATCTATACTACTCATTACATAATTTTTAGTTTCTTTGTATTTATATCTTCCATTAATATTTCTTTCTTTCTCCACAACTCCACAAAGGAAATGAAGATATTGCAACAATGTATGATGTAAACATTACTGCATTAGATGATCAACTTAAACTGGGAAAGACATATATTGTCTCAAATGCAACCATGAAAGATATCAAAAGTGAGTTCCAAAGTTCGCATGGAGAAAAAAATTGGTCTATATCTGGGAGAACAAAAATTGAAGAAGTGCATAAGGGGCATTTAAACTTTTTGTTCTCAAAACACAAACTTACTTCATTTGATGAACTACATGAACAAAAGGACAAAAATACGAGCATAAGTAAGTTTCCAATTTGAAATTATTTTTTTAATATTCTATTTTTTCCCTTCTACATATATTCAAAATATATAAATATCTTTCTTCGTTTTATAGGTGTGATAGCTGCAGTCGTAGACACAAGACAGAAACGTTTAATTCAAATGAAATTTGGTATAGAGTCCTTTTTACAAGTTGTCTTAATTGACAACAAATTTTATACTGTGGTAGCCCTATGGGATACCTTTGTTGAGGATGAAAGTAATAAAATACTTGAAAATCTAGCAAATAGACCTATAATATGGGCTATAAATCTGAAAGTTTCTTTCTTTAATGGTAAGTCTATTATTCATATTACAATTTTATTTAAATTTAAGAAAATTATGATATAGATATTCCTCTTCATCATGTATCTCTCTTTCTACCAAAGTCAACGGCACTTTCTTCATTGACGCCGAATTACTTGTTATTGCGGAGTACAAAAATTAGTATTGTATTATACTTAGCCCACATATATTTCTTCAACATATATATTTCTGTAAATTCTACAAAACTAAGCATATAATTGTTTTTACAAGGTGGAAACCAACAGAGAAACATTGGATAAACTCATAGGAAATAAACAATTTCTAACTGTTAGGCCACCTAAATTTACACCTTCAGTTGAGAAGAAGTTTACACAAATTGCTGATTTGTTGGGAATCTATCTAGAAGTAATAATTATTATAAATTGCTTTATCAAATAAAAAATCACACACACACACAAATATATATATATATATATATATATATATATATATATACACACACACACATTTATTAATCACACACATACACACATTATATATACATTTACAATCTCAGGAAAAATTCTATTGGGTAAGTGCACGGTGGAAAATCAACAAAAAAAAAAATAGGCCTTCTGGTACATGTTTTGTAGTAATTGCAAAAAGACATCCAATGCAGAATTTGGAGAAATCTACAAATGTAGATTTTGCAAATATTAACAAGCGAAAGCTGTCCCAAGGTAATCTACTTATATTTAGAAGTTTTAATTTGAATAAATACGTATTCCTAACTACAATTTTTTTCGATAGAGCAAACGCTTTGATTTATCTTAAGGACAAGTCAAGATCATTGGATGCAAGTATCATAGGAGATGCTGCAGAAACATTGCTGGAAATAAATGTTGATGTATTAATGAATTATTCTCGAGAGGTAAAACTTTGATGCCTCAAATCTTCAAATATCATTTCCAAAAAAAAAAAATAAGCCTACTTTTTATATTAATATATATTTCATTTGCAAACACCAGTTGTAGAATTGAACAACATCTTGAAGCTAGAAAGCGAAATGGAAGTATTGTTTTATCAGAAAGTGTCAAAGAAACGTCACACTCCATCTGAATACCGGTTTGAAATTGTCACATCAATTAGTGATAACAACATTTCAAACACAACTGATGATCAGCTTGATGACCAAAATAGAGAAAATTGCAACCAATTCAGTGAATCTTCACAGGATAAAGAAATCCCTCCAAGTGCAAAAAGATCTCTTCTTGAAGAATCAGCCACTGAGATAAATAAGAAGGAAAAAAAAAATTGACCAAGCCAATGTCTTCCACTTAAAACAGAAACATCAATGGTAGCTTTTTGTATTATTTTTGTAGCAATAGGTAATCACTCTTATAGGAAAGAACAAAATTGTCTATGTGTATAAGAAATCGGATAGTATATTTTGCGCCAACGACTTCTAACCCAATGATCCAAAATGTTGTAGGATTGCATAAATATTACAACTATTTGTTTTTGTAGAACCCTTTTGTCCTCGAGTTAATATAAAGTTGAAGTATCAATTTTAGAATAGCCAAGTTTGACATGTGGTTCTTTTTATATATCTAAAAGGTATGTATTTATTTATTTGTGCTTAAAATCTATTTTGGGAAAAATATATATATATAATTATAATTAAAACAAAAAAAAAGTACAAATAATTATTTTAAATTATTTATTCATTTTTACATTTATAATATATTACACAAATATAAATAAAATTAATATATAAAAAGAAAACAATGAGCACAAGCTCCGCATTATGCGGAGTTCGCGCTCCGTAGAAATGTCTGCAAACTCCACATCTATGGAGTGCGAGCTCCGGATAATGCGGAGCTTGCGCTCTGCAATCGGCCAGAGAGCTTCATATTATGCAAAGCTCATGCTCCGCATATACGGGTCATTTTTCCAAAAAGAAAATATTCATTTTGCATTTCCTAAAGTACTCATTTTTTAAATAAATAAGATAAAATAATATAATCATAAGTACAAATATAGCCCCCGTTTGACACCCATTAATTTCTCTTTCTCTTTCTCATTCTTCATTTCAATCACACATTCTCCCAATAAAATAATATTACACACAAATCAAAAACTTTTCATCACTTTTTCACCACACATTCTCACATCAATCACTATTCTAAAATTTCTATTCTTCTAAAAATGGGTTTCAAACAAGGGCATAGTTTTTTATTATATTTAAACAATAATATAATACTACTTAAATAATAACTACAATAACCACTACTTAAAACAATCACAATTTCATAAAATTTATATGAAATCAACAAAAATAAAAATTATGTTTAATATAAAGTTGTTTTTAATTTAGTAAATATTTAAAATTTTATTTTATTATATTAACATATATAATCTATCTTCTCCAACTTTACTCTTTACCAATTTACTTTACCAATTCTCTTCCTCTTTAACCCTATTTCTCTCTATTTACTCTACAAAAAACACCACTATATCAACAAATCACTACCACCATCTCAACAAAGGTAAGATCCCATGTCCGCTACCGACCTCGTGGTGTTCGTAAGGTCCACACCGCGCAGACACCAACTGGTGTCCGCACCAGACACCCGTGTCCGCAAGGTGCTTGAATTTTTTTTCATTTTCTTCGTATTTCAACACCAATCCAGTTTGCTGAGTGTATTGTATGCTATTGATAATTTCATATTGAAAAATCTTTTTATAAAACTTTCAGAGATTCATCTATAGTAACAATCTTCATGTATATTTGTAAATCATTTTTCTCGAATGGTTTTGTTATTCCAAGATGCATGTACTTTGTAGTGATAACTGGCTAGAACAAGCTTGTCCTACTTTGTGAACTTCTTAGATTATTCCTGTGGTGGTCATTAGTTTCTGCCTGTTCTCATATTTCATCAGAAATTACTCTTTATATATTTTACATGTGAGATTAACTTGTACCATGATAACTATACATTTTTAAAAACTATGTTTTATTTCACTTCTACAGATGTATTCGGCATATATAATAACCCCAGAGCATTGGTTTTCTACTACAATTAGTCAATATCCAAATCATCAATATGTTAAAAATTTCATACAACTTCTTAGTGCTGATGACCAATCATCCTTAATGTGTACTCATTTTTATGGATTTTTATATGGAATTCATAGAGGAGAAGAAGAACAACAATTTAGCATCAAACATGTTCATGAATTCATAATGAGATTTGTCAATTCGGGGAAAAATAATGAAGTATGCGTAAAATTATCATTATTTAGTCTGCTTTGATATGCAAGAATTTTGTCTCATTACCGGTTTACTTTGTCATGACATTGTTGTGCCCCTAAACTCGAACAATGATAGGCTTCGAAACCAGTACTTTAACGATACAAAAAGAATCAGTATGCGAATGCTTTATGAAAGATTTCATCTATGCGAACATCAACAAACTTGGACTGGTAATGTTAGTAGAATGTATTTTAAAACCTACTGGGAGAAACATTGATTACAGAACTCTAGACATGGCAGAGCATCTTGAAAATTTCCTTAAATGGGGCCGTAAAATATATTTTACTTTAAATGGATATCCGCTTGTATTCAAGGTACATTCCTCCTTCATTTTTAATTTTTACTTACTTTATTTATAAATAAATCTTATAGTTATAATATTTATTTACTCATTTTTCTGTACTGGACAACGCATATATAAAATAAAACAAAGTCCAAGAATGCATAGATAAAAACCAAATAAAATATTATCAGAACAAATAGTGCAACAATTCTTAACTACCCAAGAGGTAATTTCAGTTATATTTTTTTCTTATCCTACATTATATAATCAATTATAACTTTTGAACAAAAATTCACATGAAATCATTTATGTATTTTATTACAGATCCAAGTGCTTCCATTTTGGAACCTACAAAAGACGAATTAGGGACATTATGGTGCACAACTCTTTCATTGCCCCAAGATAACCCCCATAGCATACTAGATCGTATTGTAAATAGAGAAATAAACAATATAACACAAGCAATTCCCAAAGTTGAAGATGACACTGATAACTTCTCGATTGGTCATGATGTTCCAACAACACATGCTTCAGTTGAAGCTGGTCCAAGTTCTGCTTCCTCTAATGTAACTAGAGAGGAAATGGAACAATTGATGAATAAATATAAGGAAAGATATAGTGTTAAATGTAGGTAAGAAACAAGAAATCTACTATGAAACAATTCTCGCAAATCAAAAGGAGTTATTTGAACAACAACAAAAGTGGCAACATGATCAGTATCAACATTTCTTTGAAGAACAAAAACAATCACAAAAATAATACTACCAAACCATTCTATCTAGCATGCAAGATTATGTAGATTCCGATTTCACTTCAGTGAAATCTTATATTGAAGAAGAGAATACCAATATGTTGAAAAAAAATGTCAAATATGGAAGTAACTTCCTTCCACCAAGATATTCCCCATAACAGTGCGGTTGATACAACAGAACCACAACATACCTCAACAGCTCAACAACTTCAACATGTTCAAATGAAAAAAGGTTAAGCAAAAGCTGTACAGTTTTCGAGTTACCTCCTAAAAGATTATCTTATGGAGAGATATCAAACAATCAGAAATTGGATAGCACACAATCCACCTGGGTAACAAATTTAAAATTTATCATACTAACTTTAATATTATAAATTCTATAATTTATTTCCTAACAAGTTTAATTATATTCTACAGTACACATTGGAAAGTTGGAAACAGCAACACATGTGGAAGAGATGTGTTGAAAAATTTATTGGATACAAGAAAAGATATTAATATTGCGGTTAGTTCAATCAAATTTATTCACATTTATAAATTCTTTTCTGTATTCAATATATCTACCTTACACTTATCCATTGTATCAGCATATTGACTTGGAATTACGATTACTTAGACAATTGATTAATGATGGTTGCAACTTCCTCTCTAAAGAATATGCAATTATGGACTTCGAATTTCACCGTGATTGTGTTAATCATCACATGCGGACATTAGACGAACACAAAAGAAATACCGGAGGGCATATAGACACCTCTCGTTTAGAAAGATACATGAATGGCGACCTCCCAATTGCTGGTCGTCCATGGATACGGTGCTACTACTTATTAATTCCAAGTTCATATTTAGACAACAATTGGTATCTTTTTCTTGTCAATCTCAATGAATGGAAATTCAAAGTATATGATTGCAGCAATCATATCCACACACTAGATGAAATAATAACACATGCAAGCATAGCATTCAATTATGTTCATGTATTATTGTGCTCTCCAACATTTTTATCCAACAGGTCAGATCTCAGAAAATACAAAGACAAAATTTTGACATTTGAAATCATACCTTATTTACCTTGTGCAAAAAATGGGTACACATTCAAATACTATTTACTGTAATAATTATTTCTTTTTTTGATTTAATTTTATGTTTATAATACTACTTTCATCTAACATAATGTTTTTTCATGTAGGCGCAACTGCCCAATATTTATACTCAAATTCATAGAATGTTTTGTTTCGCGATATCCATTAGAAACATTTTCACCAGATAGGATGAATATATACAGACAGAAGATTACAGTTGACATTTGTTTTAATTAGTATTTTATGCATGTCTAATGATCTTAATATTTTTATCAATTCAAACAAGGTATTTATAAACATTTATGATATCTCTATTTAATTTAATTTCACATCTATAATACTATTTTCATCATCTAACAAGATTTTTTCTTTTACACGCCAAACTAATTGAAGACTTGTTTGCACAAGCTGGATAAATATGGATGGAATCGGGCTATGGGACGTGGGGCTTATGGGATTGTTTGGTAAGATTGAAGAACATCTTCGTCACTTTCTTGAATTCAACTTTACTTCATTGTTAAAATGAAGGGTAATGATTTAAATTTCAAATTTGATGGTTGTTTTAGGTACATGAATTAGATTTTTTGGATAAAGTTGTTGCAAAATTAATAGAAATGTTAAAGATTTTAGTCAAAACCATTGAAACTCGCATGCTTACGAAACAACTATGTAAAGAAAGTTTATTTTGTTTTATTTTTTAATTTATTTTATTTTTCAGTTGCGTTAAATTTCTTTAGCATCAGCTTTGAAGCTGTACTTGCTAGGTTTTTTCCAATTGAAATCATTAAAAATGAAATTTTATGATAAATGTTAAGGTATTTGATAAAAAAAAATTAGTTAATTTAAATGGGCTGTCTTATGTATGCTGGACTACTTTTGAGATTGCATGGCTCCCGGCATTTTTCGAATCTAAGGCTTTTCATAGGTGTTTCATTTTTCATGGTTATTTCATTTTAGTATTATCTATTCTTTTTAATTTTGTTTTTTTTTATTTAGTATTTACAAATAATTTGTTCATATGTCGATTTCTGATGATTTGAACTTCAAATGTTGTGCGTTTTGAACTCATTTTTGTTTCCTGATTTTGTGTAGAATTTTATAATTTCATTATGCTCAAATTTTTTTTTTTTTTAGTTTACTGATTGTTAGAACTTGTGATTTTAGTCCTCTGAAATATGAAAAGAAGTTGGAGATGCTTGCAAGGAACAGTGTGGCTCTTGATGTTAAGTTTGACGAGGAAAATGAGGGCAAGCCCAAGAAGGTTAAGGCACTGGTTGCTGCTATGAAAAATAATGAAAGTATGATTTTCACTGGAGTGTGGTCCTATATCTTTTTTTGAACAAATACTTATTTTGCATACTTCGGCATATTCATTACAAGAATTACATCCCATGCTCTTTATAGCAAATATATGTGGAACAAACATTGATTGATAACCAAAGAGATGAATTTGAGGACGTGTGTTAACTTGAGAAGAAGCCATATATTAAGGAAACTTTGTGTTTTCCTTGCATAATGCTGATACGGCTAGAGAGGTAATTGTTTACGCTAATTTTACTGTAATTAGTTTTTAGCTCGTTCAATGAAATCTCTTGCCAAGTTAATGCCTTTTAAGCTATCAACTTCATCTGAATTAAGATTGGCTTTGGAATAACCTGGGCAATGAGGCTAAAATTGTTAATTATGTATTCATGTTCAAGGCTATCCATTTCATACCTTATAATTTTTGTAGGCAGTGGATGGCGGTGTTGCGGGCAAAAGATGCACTGGAATGTGCTGATAGAGGAGAAAGCACAACCAAGTTAGTATGGTCCTCGCTTATTCTGGAAAATCTCTATATTTTCTTCTCCTCTTTTTTACTCTTGCCTTTTATTGAATCAATCATTTTTGGTTTTCATTTCTTTTTATCTTGTGAAGTTTGAGACCTCTCCGAATATATAGTATATAAATATTTTCTTTAACACTGATTTTATGAAAGAAACGCCATGATTAGGAAAACCTGATTAATTCTAAATTTTTATAGAGGCGTTTAATTTTTCCGCTTTCAACAATAATCATTCAAGTCATTATAATTATTTATTTAATCTTAAACAGAGAAACCATGATATAACTATGCTTGATTTGCCAAATACTGCACATTTTTGTCCCTTTTACTCCCTGGGTGAGTTTTTGGAGACTTGTGTGCATAATCTGTGTTAATATAAATTTGTTTTTATCCTTTCCTAAATCCTACTTTAGGCACCCTTGCTGTCATTCTTGCAATCTTTCTCACAAGCTATTCAAATTTATCTAAGGTTCATGTTCTATCTATTTGATTTTATTATCATTCACACTGGTTGTATATAAAACTATAACTATACAATCATATAGTACCTAACAGTATTCAGTTTTTCATCATAATATCTAATATTGTCTCAGGTACGTATTAGACATGAAAAGCGCATTTGTGTGAAGAGATTAGACATTTTATGCTCTTATAGCTTTACTGCCTCATAAACACGTGAAGGAGCTGGTTGTCAAAGAGAAGAAGCTGCAAGAACAGCGAACGGTAAGTAGATTGTTATGAAAATAAATTTCGAGAAACTGAGATTCATGTTGCTTCATTGTAGCATACAAGTCTGCTCAAATGATGTGTGTTAAAATGATGGGTTTTGTGCTCGTGGATTCATTTATTATAAACATTTTCTCATCTATGTCAATATATAGTTTTATTTCTTTACAAATGTTTTGTAATATTAATCCAATACTACGCTAATATCACCTTCAAAATAACACAGGCATCGCACGGCGTAAAACTAGTGTATATAAAAAGACTCAAACACCCGTAATCTGAACAAGAAATTCCCCAGGCAATTGCAACATCGATCAAGGCCACCAGTCGTGAAGAGTGTAATTCAGGTTTCAAATCTCAGCATTCATTCAATCACAAGACACAGAACTTTTAGTAGGCTAAGAAACTTTAAAAATCCACTATCTTCAAAAAAGCACGGATCAGTATTCTTAAGCAATCTTTTCCACAACTAGCGACACAAATTAGGACAAAACATATCATCATAAACCTAGTACTTTCAGATCACATTTGATTTTCTACATGGAACGACATTCAATGCCAGGTCTCAGTTTAAAATACAATGCATTTTATCAGAGGATTCGGTCCTGAATATCCGTAAATATATTGGACGCCAAGGAGCTGAGCTTCTTCCCGGTTTCTCCTGCAATATTCTTAAGAGAGGAGATATCTTGCTGTGCCTGTTAAATACCGTAAATGAGGAGTTAAATATTGGATACAAATCAAGATATGCGATAAACGACAAAGAAATAGATTAACGAGGGGAAGACTGCAATCAAAAAGCAAAAGAAATCTCAAAGCAAAGCATGCGTATGCTCCCTGGGTCAAGACAGTAGAGGGCAGGATTAAGGAAAACAAATTAAAATCTCGTATATTGTCCTGTCCATTTGTACCTGGAAAGACAGCCGATTAATGAGATCGCTAGCTGTGAGGTCAACAGATGAATTACTGGCGTCATGACCAAATAGATCAGCACTAGAGATTGATGCTGAACCCTAAAATCGAAGAGAACAAAAAAATGCGATTCAGCATACACAATCCTTGAATACAATTAATTTTTCTGCCTAATAACATAACCAAAGATTGTTCAGAGTGGATTAAGGTAAATATTCATAGTGGATTAAGGAAAATATTCACAAGGAGTAACTGAATGAAAAATTATATAATGTAAAAGCGAGTTATTCAAAGTACTAATATGTCAGTGTCGATTGAAATGGATGAATACTTTATTTGAAATGCAAGAGTTCAAGTATATTCTTATTAAATACAGTTTTACAAACTGATTAATCCTCATTCCTTAACAAATATATTTTATAAACACAGAGAACACGTGTATCTCTGAATTTCTATTTTTATTGTTAAAAAACTTTGGATCAATTAAGAAATTGGTGAACTAAATACCAAGTTCGGTTTTGAAGTTGGACAAACTATAGTCAGGAAAATCTTAAATTTAGCCCCTGTTTGTTTCCACTAATTGCAACAATAAAATGAGAAATTTGACCTTTTTTTTTCAAAATAGTGGGGCCCACTCACTCACAAAATGGTCAACAATTGCGGCTAGTCCACTATTCCAACGGTAAAAATTCTCATTTTATTGTTGAATTTAGTGGAAACAAACAGGGGCATATAATCATGGTGGATAAGGATCAGTTTTACCTCCGATTTAAAGATTTCAGGAAAATAGTTATGTTGGTATACAGTCTCTGGCTATAAACATTCTAAAAAATTTCATCTAAAATTTTATCAATAGCAATCAAAAATTATAATCACTTCAGAAACAAATAGGACCAATAAAACAGTTATTATAATGTAAAAGTCAACAATCTCCGGGATGCCGGGAAAGAGAGACTCGTGAAAATTTAAAGAAATGATTACACAATTCACCCAAAGAGAAAATAAAAACAGAAGAAAAGGATGCATTAAGGATAACAGTACATACAGAGAACTTTTGCAGGGAAGCTGATGCTTCCATATCATTTGATTTGTTCACACCAAAAAACTGTGCTGATGATATGGACTTCGCATTAGAAAATTTCTTCCTTGCTTCATCAGTTTCCTCAACCTGATATATATATAGGTGAAAGAATTATGTCAAGATCTCGTGCATTGAAAGAAAACATGCATCTGTAACCTCCAATCATGCAGAACCACGACTCAATTGAAAACTCAGATAGGTATCAGGAAAGCAAAAAATTAAAATAAGAAAATCAGCAAGTTAAAAGGGCAAAACAGAAATCAAAAAATCAATTCTACAAACGCAAGTAAAAGAATTGAACTTGTACAGATATTTCATCAATCTTTATTTATAGACACCCGATGCATATCAAATGATTGTATGTCCCTTATCTGCATAGAAACAGAATTGAGTGGGCCACAGTGCCTTCACAAAAGCATACCTAATGCATCCTTCATGATTCAGATCATGAAGAACACTGTAAAAGAAGCACTAGAACCAAAAAGTCACTGAAATCTAACACAATTAACCATTTTTAAACATTTAAAAGCTTCATCATAGGGCCACAAAATGTGTTTATTTAAGAACGAAGTAATCTTACTAGCTGAACTTTTTATGATCTGATTGCAGCTTTTGACTTGCGTGCTTTTACTAGTAATTTCATGTCAACTTTCATTTAAGTGATGCCATAAATACAAGGCAAATGACCTTATAACAGTGAACAAATAAAGTATTTTTTCTCTATTTATTAGATCTTGAATTCCTAAATACATTAGAAAATCATTTTCCTTTTACGTTGAGATTATCAATTACTGAAAAGTGATTCATTTTCACTCAACAATAAAGAAAAATATGAACTTACTTGTACTTTGGTCGAGTTCATGCTACTCTTCTTTGTGAAACCACTGTCCATGCCATATTCAGCGAAAAAGTCCGATGACTTAGGTGGAGTTACATGGCTGACAACATGAGCACCCCCAGGACTCACATCAGCAGGTTGAACATTATCCAAATACTCAAATCGAGACGCAAAAGATGAACCAACTTTGGGGATGCCATTGTTTGAAGAGGTGCCTGAGGAAACCTGCACAGGGGGGAGCTCTTCAGGCTTCTGGTCATAGAGACCTTCACTAGGCTGCATTGGGAAAAAGGCATTCAGATATTTAGTAATCATGAAGAATTACACAATTATCACTTCCATACGATATAATACGTAATTTGAACCATTTGGTTCATAACAAAAATGCAAAACCTATTCTTTACCTTAGTAGTAAGCTTTCTAGCACTGAGCCCCCCCACCTTGCCAGTTTTCTTTGCACCAAGAGGCTTCTTCACAATCGTAGTGACAACTATTTGAGAGGTTTTGGTTGAAGCAGAAATCTCAGTTTTTTCAGAACTTTCTTCTGGTGAATCATTGACAGAACTTCCTATTGGGGCTTCACTGATCTTACTATCAGGAAATTTGCTAGAAGGTTGTATTGACTGAGATGCAATAGGAGATGAAGGTAAAACTGCTTCTTCTGCATTACTTTTAGCAACTTCTTTTGAAAGCAACTGCTTGTATAACTCAGCAGCCCTTGATGTATACTTGGCCTCAATCTTGCCTCCATCAGTCCATCCATGCTGCTTGAAGAAAACTTGCGCACGGTTATTTCCACCAAAGGCCATCATTTTCAACTGCTCAGGAGACCATGAATCTAAATTTGTAGATCTACAATGATAAATTGGATAATTGTAAGATTATGAGTCAGAATATTTTCAATAATAAATGAAGGCGCTACAATGGAAGATTAGAACAAAATACCAGACTTTCGTTGAGATACAACAAACCAAACAATTTCAAAGAAAGACCCATAAGAGAATTGGGGCTATAAAGAAAGATTAAAACAACATCAATGCAGAAGATACTGATGAGTTTTTTCTATAGCACTAGAAACCATACAAAACAACCTGCTTTCTACCTCTTTCAGTTTTTTGCTCGAAGGCCAGTGTTTTACTGAGAAGATATCTGAAGAATACAATCTATCACTGTAGACAAGTGACAACATGAGAGATTCCTCATTTCCACGGTCCTATTTTCTGCTTCTTTTTTCCATATTTCCTCATCATTGTCTCCACCTGTATATTTTTTAAAATTGTTGCCCACTTACTTTGAACACCTACTTTTTCATTCTCTCGTTTCTTCTTCTTCTTCTTCTTCTTCTTCTTCTCTTCATTTCACTCTATTTCATTGCATGTGGACATGTTTGGATATCATCCTACTTCAAGCCTGATGTGATTTTAACATTAATTGGTGCATTAAATGGAGAGGATCCTATATAAGTAGTGAATGCTTAAAAGTCAAAGATAACATGGCATCACAGCAGATGCAAAAGTTGGAATTTCATGGTCTTAAGGATAAGCTTGGATAATGTAATAAAAGAGAAAGTTGCTTCTTTCGATGCAAATACATTCCAGGAATGGGGAAAATATTATGACAAAAGGAGAAAAATCCAAATTCAAAATCCAATGTAGTTCTTGGATAGGATTCGATGCCATAACTTGCTAGCAAATATATCTTTATTTTTCTACATTAATTTATGATTAGCTTAGCATTTCAGCTAGTGCTTTACTGTTGGGCTGCTGGTAGTATATCTCTTGGGTAAGAAACTAGGTGCTGCAGGATGGGACCAGATGTCCATAGATATTTATCACAGCTGGTAGCATCAGTTTTTATTTTTGAAATCTGCAGCAGTGAGGCCATAGTGGCACCCTGATGGGAATCTTAGTAGATATATTATATGGAATACTTTCCGAATTGGATACTTCAGGAAAAGTGAGTAGGGTTTTATTTAATGGATTTTCTAGTACGTTGTTACTATCTAAATTAGATTAGTAAAGTTAGACTTATATATTGAATACTCATACTTTCTCCCTGCGAATTCTCTCTATATTCTCTTCCCTTTCTTCTCTTTCTCTTTCTCTCTCTCGCTCTCTCTCCCTCTTTCTTTCTCAGTCTCGTTCTTGTATACATATATGTATATATTAGATGAAATAAAGTAAACTTCCTTATATGTGAAAGATCAGAAGATTACTTCCTAAATAAGTAAATTGCCTTGTGTTTACACACACACACACAACTATGATTGTTGACACACTACCACACGGTTCATATACGATTTGGTTGAGGTCAAGTTCTTCCGTACGTTTTTTTATCAAATCCTCTTCAAATTTACGAGATAAGTATAATCATACGTTGTATGTTAAAATAGTTTTTCATACCTTAAAATATAGAACTCCAAGTTATGGACATGATGTGTGTCTTATACGTGTAAGTTCAAGAGATCGGAGTTCAGTAGCACTATGCATGAAAATTATAGCAACGAAGTACGATTATTAATTCTCGTATCTCCCTATGTAATGATTTTATGTACGAGATTATGGTCACCTAAATTCGGTTTCTAATTCGTGTTTCCTTATGTATGTTAAGAATTCCTAAAGTTTAAATATGAATTACGATTTAGGTGGCTCACTTATTGAGATTTTATCTCATTGTTTATGATTTTTCCCCTTTCAAGTATTTGAGGTTTGAGGCGTTGGAGTTTGGAACTAGCCACTGGTGGTATAATAAAAATATTATTGAATAATTTATTATTTTACTTTTATGACTTAGTAATTCTTCTTTCCCAATTATTGTAATTAGTACAAAAGTTATATTTTTATTTAAGTCAAATTTTTATTTTATGATACGTTTTATAATGATCCAAAGGGAAAATTTTGATTCGTTACAGAAGATGATGCAATATTATAGGAGATAATTATTTATTTAGTTTCCTATTTTGATTCGTATTTTAGGAAACGTGATTAGTGTGTGATTTAATAACTTTTATAGCATTTCTTTACTTAGTCATGATTTTTGAAACCTTATATAAAGGGGTTTTTATGGCAATGTAATAAAGGAACATTTGATAATGAAATAAATTGATATTCTCCCCTCATTTCTCTTTTTTCTCTCTTCTTCCCTCTTTTCCCTGTCCTCTCTTCTCTTCTTCTGTTCCCTTTCCCCTTCTCCTATAATTCTTTTTGTAGCATCCTGCGTTAATTTGGTATCAGAGAAGGTTGTTTTCCTTTGGCCTATCATCGTTCACTTCCTCAAATCAAAAATACAAACCAATAGGTTCCATCTATTCCCTATACGCCACCTCTCATCCAAATCTTATAACCACTTTCACCATGGAAAATTTTAGAACAGCACAAACAGGAAATAATTCCTCTTGGCAACAGCAGATTTTCCTGTTTTCGTCATTAATTCAAAAAAAATAATAATAATAAAAAAAGTGAGTTTTGCTTTGCCCGCTACTGGTCTTTTTTTAAGCTCTTGCTGTCAAAACCCTACAAGAACCACCCAACACACTACTATACATACAGCCAATTTTACCCGCTACAAATAACCTACACTAACCCATATATACCCACATCAGCCCAACAATACACTCCTCCATCCCTGTCCCATAACCGACACATGCCCATATTATCACACAGCCCAACAATTAACTCTAAATCGAAAACTCATAAATATATCCAAACCCTACCCACCACAAATAACCTAATCCAACCCATTACCATATACATTAACAGGCCTATCTCCAATTAGACCACATAAAATATATATATATATATATATATATATATATATCAGAAGCCCGTTAACCCCCAACCCAACCCATTTCCATTACAACCCCAGTGTCAATTAACTACCAATGCATACAATTGATATAACCCCAAATGTAATTAGTTGTTCAACTATTCTAGAGTGTTCCACTTAGTTAGGGGAATGGTAAAAGGGTAATAGCAATATAATAAAATGTCTATAAATGTAATCGGGGAGGATTTGGGATATGGATTCATTCAGTGAGTATTTTGGTTGAGTTAGGGGGAGAGATCTAGGACTTTCAAATGCTTGGAATTGTCATTCAATTTAAGTTCATTTTATCAATACACAAACAGTTTGTTGTGATCATCCATTGAATATAACTTGAGAATTACATTTCACAAATCAGCCTACTGATTACTAATATACATAGATGTGGCCTGGCCATATTCAGCCGATTTGCAGGATTTCAATGGGAACCTTCTTCAATTGAGCAGCAAAACATGGATCCTTATGTAGAATTAGTTGAGCAGCAACTGGTATCTTATCAAGTGGTATCAGAGCAATCAATTCTTGGACAAATGAAAATTAATTTCAATAGCAAATTGGAAAAGAAATGGGGCTTGCTATTGAATCGGTTTGAGAAGATGATAAGGCAACTGGATGAAGAAAGTCGAGATGATGATCTGGGTATGGATTTAGACAGCCGGATAAAAATTTCAATATTCCATGGATTCTTAATACCATCAACAGTGGGCACGAGTACCCGTATCGGACACAATACGACATGGATATGTGTATGGAATATGTGTCGGATCCTCCAAATTTTAACCGGAATCTTCGTTGTTTTTGCTTATTCTTCCTTTTTTTTCTTCTTTTTTTTTTTCCTTTTCCTTTTCCTTTTCTTCTTTTCTACTTTTGCTCTTTATAAACCTAGCATCGTCGTCGTGAAAGTGGAGAAAGACGACGACGCTAGGTTTTCCTTTCTTTTTCTTCTTCTTTCTTTTTTCTTTCTTTTTCCTTCTTTCTCTCTCTAAATCAATGATTTAAGGTTTTGTTTGTATAAAATGAGTTCCATATAGTTCTACTTAGTGCTCCACTAAGTCCAAATTACAATCAAGTTCCTCATTTTCTATTTTATATAACATTTAGTAATTCTCATTATTGAAAATTAAATCTCAAAATTATATTTTATTCGTCTTAACCCCTTATTAAATACCCATCGCCATCATCGAAGGGGTCAGAGCAGATCGTGGAATGGATCTCAAAGAATTGGCCGAATCAGGGGAAGAACGATGGAAAAATAATGGATTTCGTAGAGTTGGACTGTGACGGGAAACTAGGCCATATTCAACCACAAGGACGGGGCTTTATTAGGGAGCAAGCTCAAAGGGTGGAGGACAGCACCGACTTCATGAAACAGGCCTAAGGCTTCAAATCAATTAGCCCATAAGTAGACTCCACACCATTTCATTCCTTCACAAAGCTCCTAGACGATATTGCTTTCACCAAACTCCCTATAGAACAGTGCGTAGACGACTGGGTTAGTTGGGTCAAGACCACTGGCCATTGGAAAAGCCAATAATCCAGTTTTCAAAAGGCGAATTAAAGTCGGACTACAATCTATGGTACTCACGGATCAAATTAGAAGCCCAAAGTCGTGGTGGCTACTCCTGGTTTATTGAGTGATTTTTTTGGAGTGGGGAATATAAGCCCCCATCAAATTTCACTCTTGATATTAGACGAGACATGAAAAATACCTTGGGAAATCGATGATAATCGGTTTGAAGGAGTAGATGGCGACAAAGGTGCAGGGATTCTTAATACCAACAACAATGGGCAGGTTAGTGATACATTAGGATTGCTAATTAATTCAATAGTTGCATAAGGAGTCGCGGACTTGATTGGTCGTGGTACTATCCACCATTGTATTTTGATTCATCGGGTTCAATTTTTTGAAAACTCGCATCGGGTGCGATCGGATATAGGGTTTTCATGGACAATATACTACTCGTAGTTAATAAGTCTACTAACTTCTTCAAGATGAAATATCCTCTCTCCTCTAATCGTGATGGGCATGGCAAAGGAAATAGTTTGATTGTACAAAATTATAGAAATTGACCCTAATTTTCACCTTAAGGACAAAGTGAATTTCAAGGGGAGGGTATTGATATAACCCCAAATGTAATTAGTTGTTCAACTATTCTACAGTGTTCCACTTAGTTGGGGAAAGGTGAAAGGGTAATAGCAATATAATAGAATGTCTATAAATGTAATAAGGTGGGATTTGGGATAGGGATTCATTCAGTGAACATTTTTGTGGAATTAGGTGGAGAGATCCAGGCTCTTGAATGCTTGGAATTGTCATTCAATTTCGGTTCATTTTATCAATACACAAATAGTTTAACGTGATCATCTATTAAAAAGAATTACATTTTACAAATCAGCCTACTAATTACTACATAGATGTGGCTTAAACACTTTGATATTCAGCCGGTTTACAGGATTTCAATGGGAACTTTCTTTAATTGAGCAACAGAACATAGATCCTCGAGTAGAATCAGTTGAGGAGCAATTGGTATATTATCAACAGTTCATTATCTCTAATCCATTAACCTAATTAACCCTATAAGCCATCATCCACGTCAACGTCACCACTATCCATCGTCGGTCACCCCATTGACGCTGACAACCTACTCTCTTTTCTTACCTCGCCCACTCAAAAGTGACAACCCGCTGCTCTGCTACCTCAATCTTTTCCATCATCTCCAATTTTGTACCATCCACCGTCACCCATCAACGCCCCTGCACGCCAACAAACCACACCACTACAGCCACAGTTGTACACCACCATAACACCACTTCGAATCACAGACGGCTCCACACCAACTACATTCCCAGCTACTTCCAAAATCAACCAAACCCTGACTCGGCATTCACCATCGGATGCCAATTGTAGCCCATAGCTGTCGCCTTCAATATCCAACACCAACTTAAACAACCACTCCCAAACAAGCCACCCAACACCTCATACATTCGCCATTGTCAACCAGCCTTCAACTACTACAGTAAATTCGGTCTACTAGTACCACCATCAGGTTTGCCCGCCGTGTCAACAAGATTCATTTGAATTGGGACTGGAATACATTGTGCCCCATCCATAGTTTGTTTTGAATTACGAGAGACAGAAGCTTGGTTTGACGCCTGAGATATTCGAAAAAGGAAAAGCGTTTGGCAAGCATAACATAGGAATTTGGAACAGAAAACTTTTGGGAATAACATATCCTTAATCATGAGAGTCTAGCTGTGTTGCTCTTGAAGAAGAAATCAAGGCTTCTATTGTTGAGCCAATTGAATATTCTGAAACTGAGGATTAAGAATTATCTATATTGTTGCCACCTAAGTCAAATTGTCCACATCTTTAATTACGTATCGAAATTGATCTAGTCTAATCTGTTGTTTAACTTTAACATTGACCTTGATATGGTGTTACTTCGACTTTGTGATGCTTCTCGGGTTGCCACGTTGTCCAATGTCATGGTTCATTCAAACACTATTCCCACACATGTAAAGAAAATGTTGAATTTCTCACTTGAACTTAATCTATTTGATTGGCCATCATACTAAAAAGAGAGTTTTGTTTTCAATATAGCATAATTGTTTCTTTATTTATTCGAGCCACCATTGTTGCACTCACTTGTTTTTGTAGGCCAATTTACTTTGCTAGATCCTTGTGCTCCTCATTATGCACAATCACATGAAGATTTTGTGGATGAGTTGCATAGATTTTCACTTTTTGGAGTTCCATGTCGCTATTTGTCCAGAAGCAAAGATGCCCTTGGTCATATCGTAGTTGTTGGGAGGATTTGCAGCTTTAGTTGCTCTCACGTAATAAGTTCAGACATTTGATTAACAAGAAAGATCGCTCCCTTGGCCTAAGTTCAACCTTAGGATGTGGTTCAATATAGGCAATTGGTTGAGATAAAAAATAAACCTCCTTGGAGTATGAAACTCCGGTCTACAATTAAGTTCTCCAGGAAAAAATGATGCAATATTATAAGAGAGAATTATTTATTTAGTTTCCTATTTTGAATCGTATTTTAGGAAACGTGATTAGAGTGTTATTTAATAACTTTTATAGCATTTCTTTACTTAATTATGATTTTTGAAACCCTATATGAAGGGGTTATGGCAATGTAATAAAGGAACCTTTGATAATGAAATAAATTGATATTCTCCCCTAATTTCTCTCCGTTCTCTCCCTTTTCTTCTCTAATTTTCCATCTCCTTTCTCTTCTTCTCTACCCTTTCCCTTTCCCCTTCTCCTATACTTCTTTCGTAGCATCCTGCATCAGAAGAACTTTCTGTGGAAGACTCACTGATCTTCAGCAAGATAATTTATTATCACAACTGCCTTTGACTCCTATGATATGCTGAAAACGAGGTGAGTTTGATTTGCCAAGATGAAGCCAGTAAATGTATGGTTTTGAAGGTGATTTAAAAGATAGGGATAGCTTCTTAGAGTGTAAACCATCATATTTCCCTGATAGCTGTTTGACCAACCAGACAGTCTCAAGCACGATTTGAATTAAGACATCTATAGGGTTCTATTTGGATAGATATATAACAATGCAGCAACATTATTTCACCAAATATGTAACCTTGCATCAAAAAAAAGAAATTCACCTATCAATATCTATTGAAACTTTACTCATGCTCCAGTTATCATTTTACACAATCTTCATATTTTAGTTATATTTTGAAGAATATTCATGACAGAGAGTACATTGTGCTTCTCTTATGATACACACAAGAAATTTAAGTGCACACGGAAAGCATTCTACCATTTTGCTGCCTCAAAGAGTGCCAATGGATAAATTTTTCCTGCTTCAAGTGTGTTTATCCTGGGCAGGTGTCCCTAGAAACTCATTAAGTCAAGCTTTTTGAGAGTATCCATGGCTTCTTTAAGTTACCTATATTCTGAAAACATTTTGCTTGCTTGCCGGCATCATTATAGTTCACACCCATCCAACATTAATAGCTAATTACAAGTTATTCATCAATTAATTATAAATAATTGTAGCATAACAAAAGAAAATTGAGGTTTGATACAACAGTCAATGCAACTTCATTGCTTATCTGCATGTTCAGCTACAATGTACAGAAACACTCAAAACAACACAGATTGGTCACTGTGAGCTGATAACAAATTTGACGCACAGGAAAGTATATCAGTAGAGTGAATAAATGCAGAATTAATAAATCAAATTTCTAACACCTCAGCTTTTCCAAATGGTACTATTTTATAACTACCGAGTCTCCTATATTCTGGTAATAAATTGATCATCCACATTAACCTAATAAAAATATTAATGACACCTTATTAGTGCATCTTTAGAAACTTTTCAGTAGTTCATTATTCAATGCCGATGCTCAATTTTTGTAACTATTAGGAAAATATCCTCTTAATGACAGTAACAGCTGTTGAAACTAAATGAGCTGTAGAATTTCAGCAAATTACAGCTATTTCCTCCATTGTATTTCCAAAAGGATAGAATATCAACATTTATGCCAAATTTATAACCTTTAGTCACATAATCCTCTATGGAAAAAAATCCACTTTTAAGAACCTACCATCCATTAAAGATTGACATTAGTTTGACAAATATAAATAAAGACTGCAGTAACAAATCCATAAAATGAGTTACTTCTCAATTCTGAGTAGAAATGTGTAATAAGAATTTATGTTGCTGAGAATTAAGCAAAAGTAAAAAAACTATCTCAAAATCTAGAACCCTTGACTTGACAACCAGTATGATAGTAACACACATCGATCAGAATATATCTTAAAATGTAATATCTTCAGATTTTCATTTCACACTGCTTAAAAAACTTAATTACCCCTTCATACAATTTCTTTCACACCTTGAACCATTTTGGAATAACAGCCCATGGGGCAATAGTCTACTGAATATTAAAATATCAATAGTATAACCACGATTAAAAATCTCCAAATTTAATCCTAAACAATCATCTGATAACAACAGAACAAAATTAACAGATTTTCCATTCAATAAAAAATACCTAACGAAGCTGACATGAACCCCGAGGCTCCGGTGAACAGCAGAGCAATCAATACACAGGAAGATCCCGTACGTCACCGACGCCCAAGTAGGATTCTTCGCATTGCAATCGAAACACATCTGCAAATAAGCAAAAAGCAAATCCAAAAAAAAAAAACTTGCAGATCTGAATCAGATCTCAGCATTTGCAATCCAAATTTCCAAAAAAAAAAAATAATAATAATAATAATTAAAAACAACGCAAACCTTGTTATCGGACTTGGTTCTGAGCTTGCGAAAAACAGCGTTTTTATCGGTGTAATTATCAGAAGCCATGGCTATATTTCTGTTTATGAAATTTGTAAGAATATATATAATACTATCGATAGATAGTGTGTGTATAATAATAGAGGGAGGGAGGGAGGCTCTGAGAGGAAGTTAGGCGAAAGAGACCTCCCACAGAACGCAGAGGAAAAATATGAAAGAGACCAACGAGAAATATATGCAAAACGGCTAATTTATCAGATAGAATAAAAATGCCTCTGCACAGTGCTTATACGGTAATTTTTCGCTTCTGAAAAAAATAAATAAATACAAAAGAAAGAAGGTTAAGCCACTGTGACCGTCATCAAAACAAAACTTTCTTTTCTCAAATTAATCTTTAATCACACTTTTCAAGATAAAGGGGGTGTTTGATGTATATTATTAAGACAAGAATGTATTTTAAATAGTGATATGATAAAAAATGTATGGTTAAAAATTAAGAAAAAATTAATAATGTGATGAAAAATATTATTTTATTAAAGAATGTGTGGTGAAAAATAAGTTTTGAAACAATATATATTTTGAAAAAATGTGTACCAAATAGGTCCAAAATATTATAGATGTAAATGAGAAACTTCTTTCTACATTTTAATTACACATTTTCTTAAAAAAATCATTATTACAAAACTCATTTTTTCCATAAAATTCATTGAAATGTTATCCAACATAGGCTAATTATATTCATACAAGGGATGTATTAAATTTGAACTTTTATTGACTTTTTTAAGTAAGTGACTTTTGTGGGCTCTTAGTGTGTGTTTGTCCCCTATAATTGTTGAAGAAATGGAGTAATGAATATTTTTTTTTTTTAAGAATGTGTGGTTGAAATTTAAAGTAATTTTATTGATTTGTGTGTAGAATATTTTATTAAGTGAATGTGTAGTGAAAAATCTTACTGTAACAAACGATGTTTTGAAATAATGAGAGACAAACGGGACCTTAATTTTAATTGCAATGAAATTTTAAAATTTTTGCACGTATATATCCAACTTTTTTTTATGTTTCATTCTTATTTTTAGTCTCAAATTAATTTGTATATCTTATATGTGATGATGATTTTTTGTCCAAATATACTTTAGCGTACATTGAAATAATGAGCAAATATTTGTCAAACTTTTTCTTATTTAAATTACGATGGACAAATTAAGTTTTTCTAAGCTTTCATAAATGATATTTTTGGACGGACACATACAACGCATGCTAATGACTAAGAGAATGTGACGAAATAAAATACAGGACTAATATAATACAGAAATTTCCGTATCTACATCCATACAAAATATAAATTCTGTATTTACTATGACATTTTTAAAATTCAATTAATACTTTGTGATATGTTAAATATTTCAGAAAATACTATATTCCATAGTTAACCCAAATGTACTCTTTGTAGCTGACGATTTTTGAAATTAAATAAATAATCCTAGTAATGCGCTGACAATTAATGCCCTTTCAAAAACATATCCCCAATATTCTGAGGAGCTGATCATACTTTAATCTTTCTTTACTGAATCCGGGCATCAAGAATTTGTCACTGCTGCAGAAATTCATCATCCGCTCATAGAAATTTCTAGTTTGAAAGGGTAATTGATTCATAATTAGTCTCCATATTTGATTAACAGTTGAATAATAAGCTTGCAATTGATTGGTTAACCTATTATATCTTTATGTCGATTACAACCAAATAATCGTATTAAATCTTTGTGAAAATAGCTCAATTGGTTACCTAGGACTAATGATATATTTTTATCCACTAAACAAAACCTAGGGTTTCTACTATTTGGTCTAAAATGCACAATCTTCTCTCGAACGATATGCAAATCACTAAACACAATCATCCATTGATCACATAAATGAAAATGCATGAAATACAATAGTAGAAAGACGTGAAAATAAATAAAATAACGTTTACAGAACAAATATTAAAATTAATTAAAAAATATGTTAAAATAATACCATAAATCCCAACACAATCAATTAGCATATTTTATATGATAACAAAAGAGAATATGTATAACATTAATGCATTACAAAAATGACAAAATAAATTAGAAAATACAAAGTATAGATAAAATCTTGTTTGAAGATTGGTTTTGATTTTCCCAAATATTTCTCCAAATTCTTAGATATATTCCCTTTGTGCTCTTTGATTTGCTCCAAAAATACCAAGAAATTGAAAAAGAAAAAGAAAGGAGAAAAAGAAGGAGAAACCAGAAAAAGAGTTCAAGAAGCTGATGCGTCCCAGGTTTCCCTTTTAAAACCAAAGAATTCACAATTTGCAACCTAAGTCCTTGGACTTGCAAAAAATAATTAAAACATCCCCAAGTTTTTAAAAGTGGCACCAAGGCGTTGCTACGTGGCGCCTATGCACTTTCTGTTAAAAAAGGCAAAAACAATTTTCTTGGTTTTAAATTTGCAGCCAAGTCCCTAGGTAATTGCACGTTAAGTCCCTCAACTATGATTTTATACAATTTGGTCCTTGAATTTTTGACTTTTTCAAGTTTGCCCTCCGTAAATTGCATCCCAATGTCCTCCAACTTTTTGACTTCTTCACTTTGATCCCCAATTTCACAATTTTTGTACACTTTTAATCATTTCCCCTCATTTTACTTTGCTCTCTTTCCTTGGGTGATTTATTGCATACAAAAACAAATATTACGTAATTGTAAATAGAATTTTATTCATTTTTATCAATAATAAGTAGGGTTGTCCGTAGGTCGGGTTGGGTCAGTTCTCTTCGGTTCAAAAATTTTCGGGTATTTAATAAATAGAACCGTCGGGTCCAAATATAATTATGGAATCGTTCGGGTTCGATTTTGTTCGGTTCTATTCCGTTCCGTAACATAATTAAATTTTTTAACATTTATAGTAACACTACATAAATATAACTAATGATATTTCATTCGTAACTTTTATAAATTAACGTAGCCCAATTCAAAAATATATAAATAACTAGCCGTCGAATAACATTAATTCAACGCATACAAATACCAGAAAGTGGATATTGATATTAAAATGTCGGTGATCTATATCAATAATCCATTTGGGCTAATGGGTTTTAAAATTAAAATTATGAAATGATCTGATTTATTTAATTAATTTGTTAATTTATTTAGAAAAATAAAATAATTTAATTAAAAAAATAAAAAAAATTATTTAGTTTCGGTTCTTCGGTTCTTAGACCCAACCTAAACACATCGGTTCTCAATTCAGTACCCGTTCGAATATTTAACTTATGAAGAACAGCTCAGTTCGGGACTTTTGGACACCCCTAATAATAAGTATATTTAAGTATTAAATAAGTGTGCAAAAAACACACTTATCAAATATCCTCAAACTTAAACTGTTGCTCGTCCTGAGCAAGATTATCTATAACACAATCAAGCAACATGTGATGATGACCAGCACATTAGATAGCTTGCTAAAAATATCCAAGAGTGTAAAATTGTATAATCAATTCACAAATATGCTCCAAATAATGCTAACAAAAATCATTTTTGCTTATCCAATGTTCGATCGGTGTGTGGATGCATAGTCACTTTCAATTATCATCTAAATTAGGAAAAAGTTATCAAGACGGAAAAAATTAAATTGGATCCAACCCGACCCTATGTGGTCAAATATGTCATTTCTTGCTCGTGAGGTTTACACTCCTCAAATAGATATGTCTTTTCTTTCCCCGGGTATAAATATAAAGGTTACTCTCAATTCATTTATTTATTTTCTCACTCTAGTTTGGTTGGACCTAATTGGCAATGTCAAAAATCTATCCACGTGATGATTCTCCACTAGATGAGTGCTTTGACATTTAAACTTATACTAAGTAATTCAAACCCACTAGTTATCTAAGCTCAAATATCAAAAACAGTTGCACCAAATCAATTTTTTTTTTTTTTCAATTAAAGCTCTTATTTGACCTCACACCTTTAAACTTTCTTTTTGACACTTATAGCGAGTTTTAGGTCGACAGCTCTCCAGTTGTTTAGACCAAAAGGTACCGAATTTCGAAATACCCCAACAGACTTAATAACTCGAGTAAAAAAAGGCTACGAAATGAGGCCTAAGATTCAACAAGTGCAAAATCATTCTTTTAAGCACAACAAAACTAATGTGGCTAAGATCCCTAGCATATGGTCATTACCTAACTTATACTTGACCAAAGACACTCTACACAATTTTTCTTTCTTTCTTTCAACATGTATGGAATCAACACACTTCTAGATAATATCTTTCATCGGCTCGACCACCCTCAAACTTATCTCACAATATGGTTAAGTGAAAGAGAAAAGAAGGTAAGATTGATAAAAAATTTAATCACAACTCACAACTTAGTTCTTACCAATTCAAAAATCTATCCATCAATGAAAAAATTTCATATTTAGATAACAATTAATTGTGACCATTGTGCTCAAAGTAACTTGTGATCTCACATGGACAAGCAATTTTTGAAAATTTTAGGCACAAATAATATATTTGGTCATAGCTCATGAATCAAAAACAATTTTAAACATTAAATCATGCTAAGCCAACAAGACTATCTAATATGTCAACACAAAATCACAACAATTTAAGCACAATCACCCCCAAACTTAAATCACACATTGTCTTCAATGTATAAAAGAACAAGAGAAAATAAAAGAGAGGGTGACGAAACTTCCCCAATCGGACATTTGGTGAAGAGGTACCAATACTCCACTTGGACTTGTCATGATTTAACACTTGGGCAAGTGACCTTCTTGGACACCAATCTACCCCCAAACTTATGAGGAACCATAGACATGTGGGACTTCAAAAATTACCTACAAAAAATGATTGATAATCAAATAAAAACATGAAAATGCATAAAAGTAAATTAAAAAAAAATTAAAATTTAAAAAATTGGGTTGCCTCCCAATGAGCGCTTTTTTATAGTATTTAGCTCGACTTTGACAATTGACTTATGGGCATTTAAAGAAGGCTTTGGATGTTTTGCCCATTTTTCTTCGTTTGGCTTTATTTCACTCTTCATTGGATCTCCAAAACTCAACATTGCCCATTTCCATATATAATATGACTCACATATTCCATCCAATTCAAATTCAACTATGAAGATTTTTACTTCCTCGCGAGCTTAATCATAAAATCAATGTATTGACAATCAACTAAGTTGGAAGAGTGTAAGTTGATTTTCTCCTCATTGAGCCACATCTTCATTTAGCTCCGTTGTGATTAAATTTTCACTCATTTTAGGCTCTTCTTCAATGGTTGAACTCTCATCGGGTTGAATGATTGGTCCACAATCAAACTCAACGAGCAATGGCAAGTCTTTCCTATTAACTCCGTCGAGTGGATTATACCCCTATCTTTGAAATCCATCTCAATATCTGTAATCTCCCACAAGCATGTCATCTTCATCCAACTTGGCAAGTTCATGGTAATACTTTGCAAGTACCTTCTCATTCAAAAATGGAGGACCATCTCCCGAAAATTTGATGTCCTCGTCCCAATCGTCAGGTACATAATCTCCCGCGAGCATGTAACTATCATCGAAATTATCTAGTGCTTGTTTTCTACATTTCAAATATTGCCTAAACCAAAGAAGTTTCAACATTGAGGTGTGCACAAATACAAGCATTGCCATGTACAATGCATCGCTTGACAAATTTCACATCTTGGACATCCAAGCATATTTTCATAGTCAATGTAGAGATTAAACATTGCAACATCTTGGACATCCAAGCATATTTTCATAGTCAATGTAGAGATTAAACATTGCAAACACTTTGTCACTTTACCAAGATTCCCAATAATGCAATTATAGTTGAAAAATACAAGGAGAGAATATCAATACAAGATAAATTAAAAATACGAGAGTTAGCCAAATATAAAAAAAACAAAAAAAAACAAAAAAGTAAATTAAAAAAATGGTTTAAACTTAAATTAATTAAAGTGATAATTAAAGTAAAAACATTCCCCGACAACAGCACCAAAAACTTGTTCGCTAAAATTATACCGTAAGTGCACGGGTCACACTCAAGTAATAAGGTGGACCTTTAGAGTTCGGATTGTCGATCCATCGAGGAATGTATACTTAAGATTACACGACTTTAATCAATTTAATTCTAGCAATCAAAAGAAACACACACAATTAAACATAATATTTGAAAAGCGGTAAATAAACTAAAAATCTACAAAATAAGAAAAACACAGATACTTGGAAATTTCGAAGGAAAAACGTGATTGGGATTCATGGTTTCGCTTAATCGTCGCCTAATTAATTTCTCCATAAGTCAACTAATAAATCACTTATTTACGATGTTAGACCCGATTTTCCAATTTTAATTAATTACCTTTCTCGAGCGAAACTAAACCTAATTGATTGTTTAACCTATATACTCTATGTCGATTACAACCAAAAAACCATATTAAATTTTTGTGAAAATAACTCAATGGGTCACCTAAAGCTAATGGTATAGATTCTCTATCCACTAAACAAACCTAGTGTTTCTACATTTGGTCTAAAATGCAAAATCTTCTCTCAAACGATATATGAATTACTAAACACAATCTTTTATTGACCACATAAATGAAAATGCATGAAATACAATAGTAGAAACACATGAAAATAAATAGCATAACATTAAAGAGCAAATATTAAAATTAATTAAAAGCTAGGTTAAACTAATATCACAAATCTCAACACAATCAATTAACCCACTTTATACATTTGATAACAAAAGAGAATATGCATAACATTCATTACAAAAATGACAAAATAAATGAGAAAATACAAAGTATAGATAAAACCTTGTTTGAACCTTGGATTGACTTCCCCAAATTTTTCTTCAAATTCTTAGATGTATTCCCCCTTGTGCTTTTTGATTTGCTCCAAAAATACCAAAAAATTGAAAAATAAAAAGAAGAGAAAAATAAAGAAGAGAAAGAAAATAAAAATAAAAAAGAGAAACAGAAAAAGAGTTCAAGAAGCTGCTGCGTCCCAAGTTTCCTTTTTAAAACCAAAGAAATCACAATTTGCAACCTAAGTCATTGGAGTTGCACACAATAATTAAAACAGCCCCAAGTTTTTAAAAGTGGCGCCTTCTGTTCAAAAAGGCAAAAACCATTTTCTTGGTTTTAAATTTGTAGCAAAGTCCCTAGGTAATTGCACGCCAAGTCCCTCAATTACGATTTTGTACAATTTGATCCTCGAATTTTGGCTTTTCTTTCAATTTTGGGCTCCATAAATTGCATCCCAATGTCCTCCAACTTTCTGGCTTGTTCACTTTGATCCCCAACTTCACAATTTTTGGACACTTTTATTTCTCCTCATTTTGCCTTTTTTATTTCCTTGGGTGATTTTTGGCCTGCAAAAGCAAATATTACGTAATTGTGAATAGAATTTCATTCATTTTTATCAATAATAAGTATATTTATGTATTAAATAAGTGTGCAAAAACATACTTATCAGCAATTATTACACCTCAATTCGGAAAAACAATTAATTCAAAACTCACGATTCACATTTCCCATAATTTGCCATCGTGATTCACTTATCATTTTAGCTGTATATAAATAAGATCACAAATTCCCATTTTGTCTACGAATTACATTTCATCTTGCATGTAGATATCTAGATTATAGGATAAATTTTATTTTGTTTTTGATGATGGGTGACATTATATTGCAAAATTCTAATATTCTGGGTTTCGTCATGTGAATTTTCAATGTCGCTATAAGTGCATCATTGCTTATGTGATGTATATATGCTAATGATATGTTTGTTGACCAACTTTTTACGTATGTCTGTATATTGCAACCCATAATCTAAGAATAACTATGTGCTACATCACTCGATAACAGTGTCTTTGGTAATCTGATTTGCCATTATTCGTGCTCTATTGATGATGAATTTCACATTTCATGTAGTATAACATTCAATGTCATGAAATGTTGATAAATTGCATGTCAGCATTGACTGTTAAGCCACCAACAATCTATTATGCTGAAATTACCTTTTGCTGAAATGTATTGCAGATAATAGATGATGTGAACTTTTTGCAATTAATGGGGCAGATACGTTTGGAATGATTGTTTCTTTTGGTCGCAAGTACGTTCATCTTGTTGACGTGATAATGAGTGAATTGAAGTTTGATAATAGAGTTTCAAGTCTAAAAATTGAGTACATTGCTGATATTAAGATGTCACTAATACACATTACATGATAGTTCTTTGAAGTTTTATTTAGAGCTGAAGCACAAGGATCATCACATCACTACATATTTACTGCGGCAACTAGTGTTTTGACTATTTCGATTGATATATGGTTATGTAGCGATGCAAGTATGATGATTCAAACATTTACGCTACAGATATGTCAAAAAATATCCCAAAGTTGCATGAATTTATTTCGAGCATTGATATATCTCCGTTGAAGCCAATAATGATGGTGCTGACAAGGTTAACAGTGTAGTGACACACTCAAGAGTGGAAAGAATTTATGAGAATAAAATATTTCGTGACAAGAGGGTATTGAAGACAAGTGTGGCCTTGTATGCCATCTAAAATAACTTCTAGTATAGGGTATGCAAATCAAACATTAAGAGTACGTGCTAAAATGTGAAGTGGTAAGCTATAAATGGAAATTTAGGGCTTCAAAAATAGATGAGACCAATATGTTCAAGACACAATATATCATTAATGATCATACTTGTTCATTAGATACAGTCATACGTGATCACCATCAAGCAAAAAACTCATTCATAGGTGAGTTTGTAAAGTACAAGCGAACTATTTATACCCCAACTGACATAATGGGTGACATGGCAAAGAAGTGTGGGTTGTCACTAAAATATGGGAAAGCTTAGAGGGCATGAGAACATGTACTTTGGGGCATGATGGGGGATCCTGACAATGCATACGATAACCTTACAATGTTCTTGAGCGAGCTACGGAGTAAGAATACTAGGACCGTAACCGAGATTGAGGTGGATGCAGACCGACACTTCAGATATGGCTTTAGGGGCATGCATACAAGGATGAGAGAAATGTAAGCTTGCCGTGGTTGTTGACGCAACTTTTTTAACAGGACGTTACCGTGGTAGTTTATTCATCGCTTGCTCGCAAGACACAAACAATGGAATATTTGTCCTTGCTTTTGGTATTGAGGATTCGGAGAACAATGATTCTTGGTGTTGGTTCATGAGTAGGTTCAAGGATGTGTATAGATATCGCAATGAAATGTGTTTCATATCTGACCATCATCCAAGCATTGAATTTGCTGTTAATGAGGTGTACCCAGGAGTAATGCACGGATTTTGTACTCATCATATTTTGCAGAACCTCAGGTCATCATATGGTTATGCAGGAAAGAACATAATGAAACCATTCAATGTCGCCGCAAGGGCGTACACGAAATATAAATTTGAGTACCACATGAAGCAACTTGATCAAATCAGCGATGGCATCAGAAATGACTTGGTAATAACCTGTTTTTTCATATCTGTTTCTTTGGTACATAATATTATTAGGTAAAAAGTACTTATGTTTTGTAAATCAATATCATATATAGGAGAACATTGGGTTCCACAAGTCGTCAAGATGCCACACGACCACAAATAGGTACTCGACAATTACATCAAATATAGTTAGGTTGGTAAATTCTATGTTAAAGCCCTTTAAGTATTGTCTGGTAGATTACCTATTCGAGTCACTAAGACATATACTATATATAGGGTTGGTTTGTTAAGAATCGAGCAATTGCTCGGGTACTTTCACTAGACTTGCTAGTAAACAGGAAAATATCCTACGTTTTAATGTATTTTTAATTGTCATTGTAATTTTTAAAACTTTCTTTAAGAATTTTACAATTTTCAATTTTGAGTTTCAATCTTATATTTTTTAAATATCAATTTTCATATTGTAATTTTAAAGTTTTATATCAATAAATTCATTGTTTCCATCAACCTTTACTTCTCTTGTCCCTCTCCCTTGATCTGGGCCCCATAAGTTTTATATCAATAAATCTATTGTTTCGATCAACCTCTACTTCTCTTGTCCCTTTCCCCACACATAGGCCCCATTTTGGTATCAGAGCCATGAGAGAGTAGAATAAGTGTCAAACTATTGTTTGCATAGTGTCAAAGATTAGGTTACTATAAGGCATGGATGTCTTTTGAAGCATTGGTCAGCCGTGTTGCCGAAGTTGGCGTTTAGGTGGTTCAATTGTAGGCTTTGCACTGCATCAATACCTATAGCATTCTGTTTTCAATAGTAAGATTATTGTTTTTTATTACTTTTCAATTATGTCTTTTATTTCAAATTGATTTAGTAAAGGAAGTGGTTTAAATAGTAGTGGTTATAACATTTCAAATTATTTTCAAAATAACGAGGAAAAATTTGATCAAAATCATGCATCAGCGTCTACAAATTATTTCAATTAATTTGTTTTCAAAAGAAGCTATACAAGTTCACATGAAGAAATTTAAATATCTTCATGTTGGACTTGTTCAAATTGCAGTCAAACATTTGTTTAGACTTGATCTAGACAATCATGTTCTTCTAACTTTAAGAGACAAAAGACTCTTAAGGTTTGAACATTCATTACTTTCTATACTCGAGTCTAATCTCGAAAGTGGTCTTATATTTTCAAATTGCTATTCTAATTTTTCTATTAGAATGGAGCTATTCTCAATGCTCTTAATTTTCAAATTCAAACTAAAATTTTTGGTATTGATGATCGTTCAAAAGCATTTCCTTCAAAATGGAGCTATGGGGTTGTTCGGTATTTTATGTCAATAATTCTGCTAAAATTAAAAGGGGAGTTCCTTGTAGTTATCAATTACAAACATCTCATAAAGCTCTTCAATGGATTAGATTTCCATTACCTCAAAAGAAAGATCTATTAAATAGGTTATTCAAAGCTGCGATTTTTTCTAAATTTGATATAAAGTAAGGATTTTGGTAAATTTAAAATAAAGAAGAAGATCACTACAAAACTACTTTCAATGTTCCTTTCGAACAATACGAATAGAATGTTATGCCATTTGGACTAAAAAATGCTCCTTCTGAATTTCAAAAAATTTTGAACAATACTTTCAATCCTTATTCAAAATTTATTATTGTTTACATTGATGATATTCCAATATTTTCTGAAAGTCTACAATATTTCAAGTATCTCAATACATTTATTCATGTTATCAAAAATAATGGTTTAGCAGCTTCTGCTAAACATATTGTTTTATGTCAAATAAGTATTATGTTTTTAAGACCATAACATTCATTTGCGAACCATTACTCTAATTCAAATAAGTTTAAATTTCTCAAATAAATTCCTTGATGAAATTTTAGACAAAAATAGTCTTCAAAGATTTTTAGATTGTGTTAATTATGTAGGCGACTTTATAAAAAAGATAAGAATATTATGTGCACCTCTTTTCAAAAGATCACAAAAGAATTCAGTCTCATGGAGTCACGAGCATACGCTGGTTGTTCAAATGTCAAAAAAGCTATCAAATGTATTCCATATTTATCAATTTTAGAACCCATTGCATCAATTATTGTTGAAACAGATGCGTCAAACCGATTTTGGTGATGTTCTCAAACAGATTCCAAAAGAGTAGAGTCAAGAATAGTTAGTTCGATTTCATTCTGGTGTTTGGATTGGCCCTCAAATAAACTATTCTACTATAAAAAAAAGAAAATTTATCAATTGTTTTATGATTTCAAAATTTCAAGATGATCTAATAAACAAAAGTTTATTTTAATAGTAAAGTATCAAAAGATATTTTACAAAAGGATGTCAAAAATCTTGTTTCCAAACAAATCTTTGCCAGATGGCAATCAATACTTTCATGTTTTGATTTTGAAATTCTATATATACAAAAATCTTCAAACTTTCTTGCAGACTTCCTTACAAGAGAGTTTTTACAAAAGAGATGAAATAGTAAGAAAAATTAAAGAGATATTCAAATTGAACGAAATGTTCAAAGAAGAAAATATGGAATCATTTTCTTCAAAGAAGAAGGATAAGAAAAAAATTTCAATTGTTCAATTATGATTATATCCAAAATTCATTTGAAAGATTCAAAATACGCTAAGTATAGCTCTTCTACTTCTCAAAAAATTATTCTAGCCTAAAAAACTCATTTTTCTCAAACTCGAAAAAATGTTTTCAAAGAAAACCCTTCAAACTTCAAAAAGCCCTCCAAATTGGGTCTAAGAAAATTACCAAATATCAATCCTTCTCCTTCATTTCAATATTTTACTAAACATGTTCATATTTATGATATTGAGATGGAAACATTTTGGATTCATATGTATTCATCTTTTGACGAATGCTTTCAAAATGTTTTCCCAGCAAATTTTCAATATATGTGATAATAGCACATTTGTTACATTTTTCACCCATTAATATTTGTATTTCTATGACCATTCGATGCCTAAATGTACTAAGTACTTCTAAATCTTGGTTTAAGTTGCAAATGTGTGAAAACGGTGGAAAATGGAAGAAACAAGTGAAAAATGATCAAAATGGAAGAATGTGAAAGTTCAGGGACTAAAGTGCAAATATTCTAAACTTGTTTCTCACCTTGTGATGAAGATTCAAGAGTGTTAGAGGTCAATGGATGAAGAAAAGAGTCAAAGGGATGAAATATGACCAAAACATGATAACATATCAACTTTCAAGTTGAAAGGTTGCACCGATTTTCAGCCTCATATATGTCTACCCATTTTTGGCATGAAAAATATCAAATTCGAAGATGGTCTCTTAATAAAACTTGTATCCCTTTGGGTAACGCTTTTCAACACATTTTGAATCATGTCAATCGGACATCGATATTGGAAGTTATGACCAAAACACTGAAGGATGTCCAGCTGTGTACTACGCCCGCCCAGGCGCTCGCATGACCCTGAATTTCAATACAGAAAGCAAATAGTTTGCCTGGGCGGCCGCCCCATTTTCTACGGGCGCTAGCCCAGGCCAAATCGGGAAAAAAATCTCAAGTTTCCTTCTACGACTCAAACTTATTTGGTAGCATATCTTCCACGACTTTTCAACCCTAAATACAACCCAGAACACCCCAAAACGTACATGATTTTACTCTGATTTTTGCTCAAGAAACACATGAGGAACTAAAGATCTTGGTGAAGCTATGAAGGAACTTATTTGGAATTGGTGATTTCATGTCATTTATTTATTTATTTTGATCTTTTCATTGTCAAACAATGCTATAATTTAGATTTTCATTCTCTTGAATTTACATTGAATTCAATTTAACATTTACAAGATTTTTCATCGATTCTGTCATATTTTTTCCATTGTTCAATCAACATATTTGTTGAGTTTTAATTTCAATTATTTACTGTTGAGATTGATTTAACAATTATTAAATCCTTCATAAATTCAGTCATATTTCTTCTATTGTTAGATGAACTAGTTGTCGAATTTTAATCTCAATTTCACTTTATTGGCGGATTAATTACTACCATATGCTTGATGTATATGGTCGATTTTTGATCTTGTTTCAATAAAATTTGAGCGAATATGTCATAAGTCTAAATTCTAGTATTACATTTGTAAATTAAATTGATTTTCACGATATATCTTCCGATTAGAGTGTTAATTCCGATGCTTCAAATTATTGATTTTAATTTCATTTTTCAACATTGAATCTTGCTACACATTTAAGAGAACAATTCATTACTTTTTTTTATCCTTTAAATATTTTTCTATCTCCCTGTGGATATGACACCCCAAAGTTGCACAACAACTTCCGCGTTATTCTTTGGGCGTAATCAATATGCAAAAGAAATATAAAAAAATTCAAAGCTTATTATGAAGCTATCCTCATCAAATTAGGATTAACTGTAATAACTCATACTTAAAACTAGCAAAAGAAAAATTATATTAATTTTTCAAACATATCAATTCGAAGGGTATTGTCATTTGAAGACTGAGGACATGACCTATGGAAAGAGAAGATAATACTTCTTTTAATAGACGATTTATTTAAATCTCTTTTCAATTATTTTGATTATCAAGAAGCACGGTTTAATGTATTTTACTTTAGACCAATTACTCATTCTTGATTTATAATTTTTCATCAAAATTGTTCTTCAATTTTTCAAAAGGGTTTCAAAAATGGTTAGATTATTTTGGACTTGAAGAGAATATTTTACCTAGTCTGACTTTTCAAAGGTTTTCAAAAAATAGGCAAAACCTTTTTAAAGTCTCAAGAAAATCTTTTATTTCAAATTGCTCGTAATTTAAAGGTCTCATGGATATTCTGTTGGAACTATCAAATTGTTCAAAAGCTAGGCTCTGAATATCAAGTTAAAAAGATTATTCGGAGATTAAAAATTAAGTGGTCAAAATTTCATGAAACTAATTGCTGTCGAAAAGCAGTAAATTCATTGATTAAAAAAAAAGAATGTGGGCATCCCAAAAATTATCTAAAAAGGAACTTGACAAAAGTGTCGATTTCTTCACAGAAAAAATCAAGATTACTGGTTATGTTCAGTCAATGCAAAACTCCAGAAAAAGTGCAAGCTGTTTCATAAAGAATTGTTGTTCTTGTAGAATCTTTATCAAAAAGATCAGACTCAAAGATTCAAAAGAAACTTCATCTCAGGCAAGACATGTGATTTGTTCTAGAAAATATTGATGAATTAATTGAAGAAGAAACTCAAAAGAATAGCCCTTCAAAATGACTACATGGACCTAGCTATCTTAATGAATTGAGTGAGTATAGGGTTCAAAAATCAAACGATTCCCTTTTCAAAACGTGTATGCCACAAAACAAACTAACTCATCTTGCCAATTATAAAAAAATGGACAAAAACTTTTGCAACTTTACTAAAGTAAATATCAAAAAGTCGGGAGAAATGGAAACGTTGTGATGCAATTGTCAAAAGTGGTTGCCCTTCAAAGAAGACAAAGACAAATGGTTGTCATGTCAAATCAAAGTGATTGCTTTTCAAGATTCTTTAACCAAAATTAAATTGGTTTCAAGTCCGTGGTCAAGATTTCAAATATAAGAGAAGATTGAAGATGGGAGATCTCTTCGAGCGTAGTAGAGCAAGAGATATTACACTTCAAGAAAGTTTTTTAATTATCCTTGTAATTTTTAAAACCTTCTTTAAGAGTTTTACATTTTTCAATTTTGAGTTTCAATATTGTATTTTTCAAATATCAATTTTCATATTATAATTTCAAAGTTTTATATCAATAAATTCATTGTTTCCATCAACCTCTACTTCTCTTGTCCCTTTTCCCTAACTTGAGCTCCATAAGTTTTATTTCGATAAATTCATTGTTTCCATCAACCTCTACTTCTTTTGTCCCTCTTTTTTTGAAAGTTTATATTGAATATTCAGCTTTTTTCCACTAGCACCATAAATACGCTAAGTGATTTTATCAAAGTATTTTCTAGGGATAAGTCACTCTCTAATATAATTTTGATCAACTCTAGAATCAATTAAGACTCAGTACGAATAATAATATCCATTTGACAGTACCATTTCTGAAGTTGAATTCTGCTAATAACATAAACATTTTCTTCTTTAGTTTGAGGAACAATGGAATTTTTTAATGTTTGAGAAGTAATTTCTTCATCTTCAAGAACCAACTTCTTCAACTATAGTTTCCTAACTTTCAAGAGAACTACTTCCATACGAATATCTTTCATTAGTTTTTAAAGAATAAAATTTTGTGATTTCATAAGTTGATTTCTGATTTTAAATCAGAACTAGAAGAATTTGAAGATTCAACTTTAAACCTATTTATAATATTTTGCATACTATAAGGTTCTGCTGAATATTTTGAAGGTAAAAGAGAATTGAACTTTTTCTTAAGTTGAAGATCTTCAATTTCTCAACTATTTCTTGAATAAGTTCTTTTTCTTTAGTATGACGAACGTTTATGGTTTTACAAAGAGGATTCATTAGAATTAGTTTCAACATCAAAATCTTCTTGATGTTGATAAACCATTTATAAATCAAAATCACAAGAATTATCTTCTTCGGAAGAATTTAATAATTGAGAAGTTCAAGTTTAATATCTTCATCAATTTGAAGATTGTTAATCTTTCCTTTCGTATGACACATATTTGAATAATTTCCTTTTTGCTTGCATTTCCAGCAAGTAACATTGGAAGATTTTGAAAATCCTTTTTTTTTTTTTTTTTTTGAAAACCTTTTTGAGAAGTTTTTCTATGGATAATTTTGAAAATTCTTTTGCTTGGAACAAATAAGAAGGAAACATTTTCTTTTTCAATTTTGAAGAAGGATGAGTAATTTTCTCAAAACCATATTGTTCACAAAATGATCCTAATTCCTTTCGGGTTTTAGATCTTTCTGATTGCAACTTGACTTTCATTTTGAGATCATTACAAAGATTTACACCTTCCTTGTTAACAAAATTGATAGTTTCTCCATATATAAGACCAACATGTGAAATAGAATCTTGATACTTGTTTTTGAGAGAATTTCTAACTTTTTCTGAAAAAAGCTTAGGAAGTCTAGATATAAATCATTCTCTTCAATAAGATTGATGACAATCTTCTCGTAATAAAACACGAGTAAGAAACACATCGTTTACCAACGAAAAATCATGAAGTATAGGACAATGAAGATTCATGAGAATATCAGATTGCCTATTGAGAACATCAACATGAGAATACTAATGTTGGGATTTTGCTTTTTCTTCAAAGAGCAAACCAGGAGAAGAATTTTTTTGGATAATATGGAGGAAGCTTTGAATACTGATGTCTTGAACTTTGTAATTTATTAATATGAATCGGTTCATCATCAATAAATTGAGATTCAAGTTCATCAATAGTATTGATATTTTTTGAATCGGATGATAACTTAGATAATTGAGTAGCCAATTTTTTAAAAACTTTAGACTCACTATCTAAACTTCCCAATTGAGGATATTAGAAGGATGATGCTTGAATAAAGAATTGACAGGAGGTTTATCTTTTCCTTTGTCGATAAATTTTGAAGAGGAAGCCTCAGAGTCATAATTTATTTCAATTTTGTTAAGCCAAGAACAAATAGATTGTAGAACAATATTAGTTTAATTGAATTTATAGGATTAACTTCAACAAAAAGACTTTCATCTCTGATAGAAGATCGAAGAGCACGAATATTGAATAGAGTATTCAAAAGCTTATAATATATATGATATATCAAAAGCAAAGGCTTTAGAACGATCATCAACATCAAATTCTTAGTTTAAATTTGAAAATTAAGAGCATTAAGAATAGTTCCATCTTGAAGGCTAATCGAAAAATTAGGATAGAAATTTGAAAATATGGGACCACTCTCGAGATTAGACTCGAGCATGGGAAGTAATGCATGTTCAAACCTTAAAAGTCTTTTATCTCTAAAAGTTAGAAGAACATGAATGTCTAGACTAAGTCTAAACAAAGGTTGGACTGCAATTTGAACAAGTCCAACATGAAGATACTTAAATTTCTTCATGTGAGCTTGTATAGCTTCTTTTGAAAACAAATTAATAGAAACAGTTTGATTTTTGATTGAAATAGTTTGCTGGTTTTGATAACATAATTTTGAGTAAAATCAAATTTTTCTATTTCATAGATAGAACTTTTATCTACCTTTGTGATAGTCCAATTTTGAAGTATTTGCTCTATCTGAACGATTTGAAATTCATTTGAAGTAAACTCATTTGATGCAGAAGCAAAAGTAAATACAGTTGCATGATTTTAATCTAATTCTTCCTCATTATTTTGAAAATAATTTGAAATGTTATCACCACTTCCTTTACTAAACCAATTCGACATAAAAGACATAATTGAATATTAATAAGAAAACATTAATCTTACTATTGAAAACAGAATGCTACATATAAATTGATGCATGTTGTAAATGAGACCACCTAAACGCCAACAACACGACTGACAGCGCTTCAGTAGACATCCATGCCTTACACCAACCAAACCTTTGACACTATGCAGATTGTTAGGATTAATACCACTTATTGTGATACCAATCATATCGAATCACACACTATGTAGAGTTGTTGATGAAGTAGGATACCAAAAAATTAAATCCAAAACAAATTACAACTCCTAACGAGCTTCCAAAATAGAACTTCAACTTGACATATGACTCCAATAGCATTCCAAACCTGAATTCTTCATGACGTACACTTCAATTAGAATTCTTTAATTACTTTAATAACTTCAACAAAGGAATTCGGATCACACCCAAATTTCAACAATCTCCACATTGACAAGAATTTCACCAAGGAATGAACTGACTTCTTCAACAATAACCAAAAACATTAATTTCTCCAACAAAACACAAAACACTCCACCTCTTCCAACGAATCCAAGCACTACTCTGTAGAATTACCTTAGATTCCAAAAAATCATAATAATTTTGAATTAACCAAAATGGGCTGTAACACACCCAAAGTAGAATCAATACCAACTGCTTTTACCGAGGGCTCCTTGCTAGATTGTACACTTTCTACTCCACTTAAATCATGCTCAACAAAATCAACATCCACATACCTTGTTCTACTGGATCCGTCTCTAGCAATTGAATACAATGGCATCGTAGGTGATGGTAGCAAAGCGGCATTACCCATATCTTCGAAACTCAACTGAGTTGTATTTTTCAAATCTGACCCTTTATGAGCTCCTAAAGGTATTGTACGAAACTGAGTGTCCACCACGGCACTGAACTTGTGCTGATTGACTCTTCTAAATTCTGCACAACCTTGTAAGATGTATAATCGAGACCTTTTCCATCCCTCCAATACAACCTGGGCACCTTTACAAACCTTCAAAACTTCACATCTACCAAAGAATCCATAACCCTTTAAATCAATGATAGACAACGAGATGATATTCTTCTTCAAATCTGGAACATGTTGAACCTGGTCAAGTGTTCTAATTGTCCCATCTAAAAACTTCAATCTAACTGTACCAATTCCAGTAACCCGATAAGATGCGTTGTTTCCCATAACCACGATACATTTGGAAATAGTTTCATATGTAGCAAATAAGTCCTTATTAGGACACATATGAAATATACATGTTGAATAAAGAATCTAATCCTCTTCTGATTTAGACTCAATGTCAGAAATAATTAAGAGATCTCCATCACTTACAACATTCTATGGGAGGTCTATGATCGTTTGATTTCCCCCAAGTGAACGAGATCGTGAACAAGTAATAAAGTGATGAATAGACCGTCGACCCACGAGGACTACGTATTTGATCGAGTTAAAATTAATTGCAATTTTAATCGAATAACAAATATATTTTGTGATTTGTTCTATACTAATACTTAAATTATCAATCAAACTAAAGAAAATAAGTAAATGTGTTTTTCAAATCGTGAGATGCATTGCTAAGATGTCGAATCCCCCCTTATTATTCCATTTTTAGTGTAACAATTAAATTGACAAATTTGAAATCATTCATGTTGGTCAATGTTCCTAATTTAATTGAAAGCCTCTCTCGATATCGAACCTTACAATGTTTATAATAATGTGCTTAAACCCTATTGTCTCTCTCGATAACAATACAATTCACTAACAATTCAATTGGTGATCAAGCAATTGAAAAGAACAATAAACACGATAATAAACATCCACAAATCAAATCAAATTAAAGTCAAAATAATTAATTAAGAACTGAAAATATCATAATAAGGCTTCATCTCAACTAAGCAATGTATAAATTTAGCCTAACATATTGAAATTACAAGAAATCATATATAAGTGAAAAGATATAACCCGATTTTGATAAATTGAGAAGATGAAGATGAATCTTGAAATCTTGAATCTCTTCAATGGTTTCTTGATGAATCTCCACTTGCGCCTTCTTTTCTTTGCCCAAAAATCAGATTTGAATCTTCACTTGATTGGATTCTTGCAAATTCTCTCACAAGAATTATGAATTCTCCTCTTTTGATGATATTAATTGATGAATATTGGAGTATAATATGTACATGAGAGCTCCCTCATATGTATTCTACTGTTCTCTATTTATAGGAGTCTAAAATTGGTTGAGAATTGTCCAATTTGGTTTTCAAAAGACTTCTAATCGAATAAGGAAAGTTGCTTCGTGCGCAGGTTTTTTGGTCTCTGCACATCAGTCTGTATTTTAGCCATAACTTTCTCTTTCTCTTCCAATATTCGATTGATTAGATTCAAAGTTCGTTGTAAAGATAACTCAAATGGCTATAACTTTGATAGAAATATGATTTTCCCAATTCGGACGTCTACTATGCCAAAAATCGGTTTCAATCTTCGACTAGAAATTTGGAATATAACTTGTGCGATTGGAAATTGATGTTTATCATATTTCATTCCTTTTTGAGTTCTAATTCCATTCAATTGTCTGATAAAAATCTTTCAAGTATCATCTTTTGGTCCGAATCAACTATTGAGAATTTGCAATTTGGTCATCTGACTTTGGATTTTACAATTTTTCACATTTCGCTTCTTTCTTTTGATTCTTGTTCAACCATTGAGTTTTACCTATATAACACAAAATACAACAATGCAGGATATATTTTGTCAATAGAACTACCAAATATCGATATTTTAGGACCCTAAATAAATGTATGAAATACACTTATCAGTATGCTTCGCATGAAATGTCTAAATGTCTACTTACAGCCATTCTTTCTTTATTCTACAATTTGTAACAATCATTCTTCAAGTGTCCCTTCTTCTTGTAGTAGTTACAAATCTAATTACTAAACTTAGACTTTGTTCTACCATTTCCTGAACCACCATGAGCAATCATGCCTTTTCCATCTCTGGCCTCAGAAACCAGATGCTTCATCTTCTCTTTTAAATACAAAGCATCGTACACCTCCCATAGGGTGAGAGTATCACGACTATACAAAATCGCGTCTCTCAATGAAGAAAACGAACTAGATAATGAACATAATAGGATCAAGGCCAAATCTTCATCATCATACTGTACTTCCAAATTTTCCAAATCAGCGACAATTTCTTTAAATACAGCCAGGTGATCTTCCAATGATCCGGCTTCTTTCATTCGATGAGAGTATAAACGTTGCTTGAATTTCAACTTGCTTGTCAGACTTTTAGTCATGCATAATTGCTCCAACTTCAACCATAAAGCACCTGTTGAATTGTCCTTCAAAATGTCCTGAAGTGTGATATATGATAGATGAAGATGAATGTGAGAAACTGCCTTCTTATCCTTCCTTAATTTTTCCTCCACTGTCAAAGTTGCTGACATCTTGTCAATTTCTAGCAAGAGTTTCTCATCGAGGAATTCCTCATTTATCTTCCATCAACTATTTCTTCAGTTTGCTCAACTCGAGACAAATGATCGGCAACAAAATTTTCGGTGCTCTTTTTATCGTCAATCTACAAGTCAACCTTGACTTGGCATTTTTCTTTGCTAACAAATACTTGAGGACTAAGTCGTCGGTGTAGACAATAACTTTGGAACCGATAAGGTAAGATCCAAACTTTTCAAATGTAAATAACACCGTGAGCATTTCCTTTTTGGTAGTAGCATAGCTCAATTGAGCATTGGTCAAAATCCAGCTAGTGTAGTACATAACATGCAAGATTTATCTCTCCTTTGTCCCAAAACCGCTCCAACAGCATAATAGCTTGCATTGCACATAAGATGGAATGAAAGATTCCAATCTGGAGCTACAATGATAGAAGCCATGATAAGTTTTCTCCTTAAGAGTGTTGAAAGCCCAAAGACGACTAAGAAAAATCAAAAGGAATGCTCTTCTCAATTAAAGAGCAGAGAAGCTTTGTGATTTTTGAAAAGCCAAGATAAACATCATATAAAAATCCGTCATGTCCCAAAAATCTTCTTATGTGAAATTCGGTGGCCGAGTACTATGCTTTCTGGAACGATGAAGCGACATTTCTCCCAATTAAGCACCAAATTGGTCTCCGACACCTCTTTAATACCATACCCAAGTTGTTTAAGAAATCATCATATGAGGTTCCAAACACCGAAAAATCCACCTCAATAAATCTCTCCACCTTACTGGAGAAAATAACCATCATATACACCGTTGAAAAGTGGTTGGTGCATTGCAAAGACAAAATAGCATCCTCCTATATGTAAAAGTACCATATGGGCAAGTGAAAGTAGTTTTCTCTTGATTCTCCGGGGATATTAGAACTTTATTATATTCGAATACCCATCCAAGAAGCAATAATGAGAATAACCTGCCAATCGTTCAAACATTTCATCAATGAAATGAAGAGGGAAGTGATCCTTCATAGTAGCATTATTGAGCTTGCAGTAGTCAATGCACACTCTCCAACCAGTTCGAGTCTTGTAGGTTTATGCTCATTGTCCTCATTTTCCACAACCGTGTCACCACCTTCCTTTGGTACCAACCTCACCCATGCACTATCCGTTATTTGATAAATGATACCCGAATCCAGCCACTTCACTACCTTGACTTTCGTTACTTCTTTCATATTCTAATTTAACTATCTTTGATGTTCCACCGATGATTTGAAGTCATCCTCCATGAGGATCTTGTGCATACATAATGAAGGGCTAATTTCCCAAATATCTGCAATAGTCCAACAAATGGCCCTTGTGCTCTCTTAACACCATAAGCGATTTTCCTCTTCCAACTCATTTAAAGAATTAAGGTTGATGACCGGAAGTGTAGAAGAATCTCCCAAGCAAGCATACCTCAAGTGAGAACAAGGAAGAGGTTAAAATTCAAGTATTGATGCTTGTTGAAAGGATGGTAGTGGTGGTGAAGAATTATTTTTCAAATCTTCATAGTATGGTATCCTCTTGTAAGAACATGAAGGTGTAGCCCCTAAATAATACACCATGTGTTCAACTTTGGGATCCCCATCCTTGGTACTCCAAGAATGTGCAAGACATGTTTCAAGATGATCCTTAGAAAGCCCATGTAGAGAATTGCCACCACATGATAACAACATCCACTCGAAGACACGTATAGGATTTCGAGAAGTACTTGATGGTCTTCAAGATATTGAAAATAACTTGTTTGTCTTGGAAACTCAAGATGGGTTGCCCTTATTGCATTTCAATCAAAACTTGACTAGTAGCAAGAAATGGCTACCCCAAGATAGAGATGGTCTTCCTCCGTATCAAAAATAATAAAGTTAGTCGGGAGGATGAATTTGTCCACTTTGACAAGAACATCCTCAATGATACCTCTTGGATATTTGATAGATCAATCGGCCAATTGCTTTGGCCTCTCCTAAACTCAATTTCTTGAAAATTGAAAAAGGCATCAAATTAATGCTACACCAAGATCATATAAAGATTTGCTAAAATTCAAATTACCAATAGTGCATGATTCATTAAAACTCCTTAGATCTTTTATTATTGGAGGTAGCTTGTTTTGGAGAGGGGCGCTACACTCCTCCGTTAGCATCACCATTTCATGCTCTCCAATTTGTTTTTTTTTTTGTTGGAAACTTCATAGACTTGGCATAAATTGGCATTTGAGTCAAAGTATTGGCAAATGGAATGTTGATGTGCAGCATCTTGAACACCTCCAAGAATTTTCCAAATTGAGCATCCAACTTAAGCTTTTGAAGCCTTTGTGGGAAGGGAATATGATGCCTTAACTGGTGTTGGAGCCTATGATGTCAATGGCTCCAGTTCACTTTCATTGGTTGCTTCACTACTTACATTAGGCTCTTGAACAAGCCTATCTTCTTCAACGGGTTCCTTTGATGTGACCTCTCTATGAAGTTAATTTGTCAATCTACTCCTTACACGTTAGACCTAAGTTTAAGGTGGCTACTTTTCAAAAACATGATCCTAGGACTACAGGAGCTATAACAAGACACTCTGACCGTTAAGATGGGGCCACTTGTCTCTTTATCCAACGGTTATCAATTTTCATATTTAACTTTAAAAGCTCACACTTAGTACCAAATACCTTGGATAAACCTTAACCTCCGGTATCCGAATATCATTATGACTCGCGTCTGTAGCATTTCGCACCGAAATATATTCATACAAGTAACTGTCTTAATTTTTGGAGTGTACGTGGTCACCTTCTCCACCTCTAAATGAGGTCACATGTTTCTAACTGTTTGTCCAAATGTCTGTAAGAAACCACACTATTAACAATGAGCAAACCCCATGGAAAACAATTAAGAAAAGTGCTTCAACTTTCCACGTGAAGAAAGTTTTGTTCTTGAGCAAAGGACATGTAACACCCCGAACATATACTTCGAGTGTTACGTACAATACAAAATAATTCTGCCTTTGCTACATATAAAAACTCTTAAATAAAAGTATTACATACTGAAAACTTATGTTCAATTTATAGTAAAATATCTTTGTAAAATTTAATGGCCAGTAGAAGTGCATACTGCCCTGAAATTTTTCTTTACAAATACAAACTCGGTGTTGTTACGGTGAATTTGGGCAGCTAGTTCAAACATTTTTATAAAATTCACCTCAACTCCGTTTTATATGAAATTTGTGGCATTTAAAAGATATTTCTAAGTAGTTTTCCAGGTTAAAATATGGAGAGTTTTCAAGATCATATGATGGGGACGTTTTACTAAAAACAGTGAGGTACCGCACAGAAATTTCAGCTTGACCCTTCGACACTTGAAAATTTATATCTCAGGGTACAGAGATCCAAATTGAGTGATTCTTGTGCTCATATAAAGATAACTCAAAGAGGAACCCAGGAATATTTCTAGAATCTCAAATAGGTATTTATAGTGTTCGTAATAGCATTTTGAATTGACACTAAAAACTGGTCCAGTTTCTGCTTTTATCATTTTCAAGAAAAAAAAGTCTTATGTCTCTTAGCATAACATGAAAGACATGGTTACAAAACTTACTTCTAGTACCATAGTACCTCATGTCTTATACAGGTTCATATATAATACCACAACAAAACATATGGAAAATATTATTTGAACAAAACGTACAAACGAGACATTTCAATACAAAATAACTTTGTCCTTAACCCATCATCAAGTATGTCGACTGACTTCCACCAACTCAACGCTTATGGATCTGAAAATTTAGTATAAAATACTGTGAGTATAAAGAATACTCAGTAAGATACCATGTTCGGATTTAACATGTTAATATTACACAAAAGAAAGCATTCAAACACATACTTGCATATTCCGGCTTGCCGGTGCCCTTCGGACTTGTCCTAAGGCATGAATAGATATCTAACTTTTTGGACTTGTCCACAACTTTCATATTATGGTTCTCATGCATAGCTTAAGCATAAATATTACCATGAAATCCTACCACTTGTACATAGAAGGTGTCTTACCTTAACACTTGGAGAAATTTTTTGGTTGAAACATATACTTGAAAGTGCTAGCCTTTGTTTTTTTTTTTTTTTTTTTTTTCACGTATCCTATCCTTCTTTGTTTGCACGAAATTTTTGATTTCAAATACAATTGCTGGAGCATTTCTTAAGTATTTAAAGGCAAGAAAACCTATGACTAAGCAAGGTGAAAATGGTGACTATTTACCAACCTAATTGTTGTGCCTTCCACGTAGCCATTGGTTCGACCTCATGCATGCATTAGTCTTAATTGTAAAACAGCTCATGGTTGATACAAAACACCTCCTGCTTGTTTAATATTTACCCACCTCCTACTTGCTTAACCACTTAACACATCATGCTTGCACATTAAAATTTAACATGTATTGTAAACCTTTAATTAACTAACCTTGTATTCTAAACATTTAATTAACTAACATTGGTAAACTCTCACTCACCAAATAATGCAACGAGGCAAACACTAATAATTTGGCCATATAAAAATTCTAGAAAGTTAAATTACTATTAAAAAAATTAAATGAGCAACCTAAACGATCATAAAATTTCGGAGTATTACAGGACAAGTGGAGGTTTCAAAGGAAAAAAGGTTCCCAGTGTTCTTCATTTTTGGGTGTTTCTAGTTTTCTTTCTTTTCTTTTTTTTTATAAAAAAAAGTGAATTTGAAGAAGAAAAATTGGTTCTAAAAGACTACTTCTTTGAATAAAAGAGGCGTACCCACGACGAGTGCAAGTAAAGAAGATTGAAGTTCAAGGAGAGCAAGGGAAGTCTTTGAAAAGTAAGCCATCCGAACCCTTGCCTTCGAGCTCACCATCATAGAGAATGGTTGCAACTCGTCTCGCAACAAAAATAGCATAAATGGTCGCCAACATGAGGAATATTATGGACCAGAATGGACACAATATAACAACTTCTCTTACATAAGGGCCCAATATGGAAGCCATCAAGAAGGGCCTGAGGTACAAAATAATAGAGCCTAATCTCAAAGGCCAGTAAGAGGTGTCATCCTATTGAAAGGGAGGTAGGAGTGGATGTATCTACAAATTATGCATCGGTAGACCTTCGAATATCCCGTTCAATGGACAGAAAAAAATTTCCCAATTTCAGAACGAGAGCTAAGACTTGAAAGGTCTACCATCATCTTCAACATGTTAGATGCCAAAGCCCATAAAAGTAAGCCCCAATGGAGTAGCCCATATTCAGGCCCCATGAGCAAATGCAACCAAGCCAAGATATAGTAATCAATCGAGGCAACCAGGGAGAAAGCAGAGATCTCTATATAGTCCTTACTATCAAGCCGATGAGGAGGAATTGAATGGGACATGCAAGTCCTTTTAACTCGATGAATAAGATGACAACCTCTCATTCTCCAAGGACTTCGGAACGCTTATGTTTTGAGATATCTTGTACCCTCAAGATAGGTATGAGGGTAGATGGTGACCTGGAGGAACACCTCAACACTTAAAAGACTCAATGAGCAAGAAAAGAGCTTCTATAGCTTTAAAGTAGCTTTCCACTTTATCCTTTATGTGGCTGCCAAAAGGAGGTACAACAAAATCCATCTTAGGATCGTTAGGAGTTGGCTAGACCTCAAGAGAAAATTCATCAACAACTTTCGATCTAAAAGGCAAGGAGAGGCAAGAAGCCGATGAAACGTTGAAAAGCTACCCAGCCCGTTTCACCGATAAAATGATCTAACGTGATTAGATCCGATGCAGAAGCTCTCTCGGTCATGAAAAAAGGCCTCAACATGACACCCTATGCGGGTGTTTGCAACAAAGACTCTATAACATGTGACCAACTAAGATGATAAGGGATGAGATCGTCAATGAAGAGATGATCGACCACCGCAACATGACAACAATGAACTTCCCTTTCTCAATGATAAAGAGGTGGAGGCCAAATCTCCTATTTGGTAAACCAATGCTGGAACCAAACAAGGTGTCATATTGCCTCATGAAGCTGGAACTAGTGGATATGTGAAAAATGAGCTACACACTAAATCATCATTACATGCAAGATGGTTGACAAAACTTAATACGAGTTACGGACAGGAAAAAGGCCCAACTTGGCACATATAAAAGTTGGGGGCTATGACTCTTAGAAGTAACGTACTAAATCGGGTACGCTCGATATCAATTCTATATTCCATTAGAATAATTAGAGAATGAGTTCATCTTAGGAGATGATAGTAGGAGCAAATTAGAACTTGAAGAGGTTCATGAGTGGATATAGAGTCTACTAAGGTACGAACTTTTGATCATGAAGTACTGACTACTGATGACAATAGATAAATTCATGATTACTAATAAGGTATACAAGCTTGATTGATCCATATATGGATTGAAGCAACCTCTAGGAGGTGAAATCTTCACCTTCAGAGACAATGAAAAGTTTGATTTTATAACAAATACAACTTGTTTACAAGAAGATAAGTGAGAATGCTATCGTATTCCTAATATTATATGTAGATGACATTTTATTAATGGAAAATGATGTCGATATGCTTTTATCACTGAAAAGGTTGTCAAAGAATCCTTCGTGAAAGATATGGGAAAACAACTTGATCTATAGAGATATATCTAAAAGATTGCATGACACATCCCAATCTGAATAGATAATCTTAAGAAGATTTTATATAAAGAAAATAAACCAAGAGTTCATGGATAAACTCAGTCAGATTAGGATGAAAGCAAGTCTCGTTTAGGATATATGTTTACCACAAGTTATAATATTGCAAATCCATTAACAAAGAGTTGTTACAGTATAAACATGATCGTCATGTAAATTCCATAGTATTAGATACAATCGTTATTGGATCTAGTGCAAGTAGGAGTTTGTTGGCGTTATGTCCTAGGTCCAATCGATTTTGGACATAAACATTTTTAATATGATTAATGATTTATGGGATTATTTAATTGAATTTTAAATCTAAAAAATGAAATTAATAGAGTCAATAGATTCAAGTCTTGGTAACTTATTAATTACAAAGAGTTGTGATTGTGGAAACAAATTACATATTATTGAATCTTAAATTAGTCGTTGTCATAAGTTATAACGATATACAAATATCTTTATTACGGATAGACTAGCAAGTGTGGCATTTCTCACTTATGAAGTGGGTATTTGATCTCACCAGCTAAAATATAATGACATTTAAATGGACAAGTGGATGCTTTGTTAAGAGAACAAAACACTGAAAACCCAATGGAGAGATTCCATATGGATGTCTATCTAAAAGTCAGTAGTTAATCTTTAACGTTCGATAATGGAATTAATCGTTTGACTTGAGGTCATCATAGTGCCCTATTCAAACAATCATACTTTGTTGATGTCAGATGTTGCTCTACCAATAGTCACTAATATTGAATCGTTCAAGTCAGTCAAGAATCATATGAAGATTGTTAGTGATCAATAGAGGATTTGTCAATCTTATATAGTAAGAGATTATGTTATACATTTTATTTGATTAAGTTGAGATTGGAATCCTTAGTTGGTGTTTAAGTCAAAAAGAGTTATGACTATTATTAGCTTAAGAGTGGAATGAAAAATATGATCGATAATGAAGATCGACGCACTTCTATATCTTGTAAGATTGGGTCATACTAATGAAAAGATTATAGTTTTGCGGTAAACAAACAAGTTTGGTTTTGTTATACATTGCGTGAAATTCTTCGTCACATGTATGGCACTGACAAATTACTTGATGTCAATATGAGATGATGAATGTGAAATAACTCACGTCATCCGACATCGTGATCACCTAATGGGTCCACACACAAAGGGATAACTAGATGGATGATTTTATGAATTAATTAATTGACAAGTATTGGTCATTTTGTAGAATTAAATAATTGGATTAATTAATTTATGGCCCAAGTTTAATTAGATTAATTGGAAATATCATAATTCACAAGGCTTGCAAAGATTCATGGTCAAGATTCTTAAAGGTTTTGAAGAATTTGATAAATGTACAATTCCCTTTGCAAGGAATTGACAGTCCAATGACTAGGGCAAAGACAAAGAGGATGAAAGAGGCTTTGCAAGGTTTGATCATGGAAGTGCGGGTTAATTAGAATTTTTCATTTTTCTAGTCTTTAATTAACCATAGCTCTTTTCTGTTTTGATCAATTGGGCCCAATCCACATCTTTTTGGCCCATTTCGTTTTTCTTCTTCCTTTAGCTAGGTTTTATTGTTTAAAAGGAGCAGCCATGTTAATTTATAGAGGAAGAACACTTTTATGAAGCTTATGGAGAAAGCTCTTGCTTTTGCCTTCTTGTGCTCTTGATTGAATACTAGAATTCTACTTATTAAAGGAGTGATCAACCTTTGTGGCGTCTCAAGCTTTGGGTTTTAAGGACTTTGTTTCCTGAAGGTTCTAATCTGATCTTCCTCATTTCATCATTTTCACAATAGCTGGTTTTTGTTCTTTTTTCCATTGAATTTGTGGGTTTATGGGTCTCTCTCTCTCTCTCTCTCTCTCTCTCTCTCTCTCTCTCTCTCTCTCTCTGAGCTCTCTCTCTTACTTATTGTATTTTCTATTTGAATTCATTTGATCCTTGCTTGCTTGTATTTATATTAATTTTTCAAAAAAGTTTTAAATAACCCCCCCCCCCCGTTAGCCATTACTGGGCCTTCAGGAAGTACTAACAAATCTATATTTGACAATCTCACTGAAAATGTGAGCATGGTACACCAACCAACACCATCCTGCGGGGGCTGTGGGGTAGATTATACAAGTGCAAGTTGTCCTTTAGCCTCCACTCGTTTATTAGCCTGAGGAGGTCAGTTATGCACAAAACTTTCAGAGGCTGTAAAACAATCCTTTCATGTCGTTCATCAGATTTATACTAGGGGAGTTCTTGTTCTTTGCGCTTAGTTTTTGTATATTGCGGATATTAAGGGCAATGTAACATTAAGTTGTGGGAAACTTAAAGTTTCTATCTATTTTTATTGTTTTGTATGCTTGTTCGCGTGAAAAAGAAATTCAAAGATTCTAAAAAATAATTTATTTTGAACTTTATTTTTATTTTTGTGTGCTTGTGTTGGTTAGATAAATTGACCTACTATGATACATATATTTGAAACCATGTTATAAATCTACAAAAGTTGCATGTTAAGTTAACTTATACTTATTCATGTATAACTTGATATTTTTGCGCACAAAATTTATGTTTTGTATCATGAAAGATTAATATGATTCAAAATTTGAATAGGTTGAAAAAAAAATAGCGGACCTCATATCCTGAACCCAAATAAACATAAATTATATATCATTAAACCAATTCTATGATAGTTTGGGAGTGATTGAGATGTTTGTAAGGAGATATTGATATAAATATGAATTCAAGGTGTGCTAAATTTTGTGTGAATTATCTAAAGCAAATAAACTGAAAATTAGGTGAAAATCTTGAGTTAGGGGTCAATTTTTTCGAATGAGTGTTATTACACTACTCATTGCATGGAAAAAATTTAAAAAGAAATTCTAGTTGTGAAACTTATCTTCGTACTCTTTATAACTCAAGTGATTAACTCTAGAAGGATAATTAAAACCATCAGCCCTATAGTAATTTGACTTGAAAGTTATTGGCCAAAAGTTTACTGCAAGGATCATTTAAAAAGTTTAATGGAGAGAAGTTCGCACATAAGATGAAAATAAAAAAAAGACAAAATATGAAAAACTGGTGCATGAAATAGAAGATACACTACATGCCTTGCTTAACCCCAGAGATAGTAGTTTAATTGATTTTTAGAGGTTAAACAATAAGAAGAATCCATATTTGTTGATATGTTGAGTTACAATTAGCAAAGTCTAACCAAATTAAAGATGGTGGGATTAGTATTTAGTTTCAGCCATTAGTTTGCCCCTTGGGAAAGAGTGAAAGGAACTAAGTTTGGGATGCAAATATTACGAGAAAAGAAAGGATAAAATTTGACCACTGAGGATCGAGACTTGAATAGCCATGAATTTATTATGCTTTATATGAATTTTCACATACACGTTGATTTTGCATTAAAAGAGTAGAGATTACTTCTAGCAATGTAATTTTGAAACATTTCATCATTTTAATACAAAAATTCCAATTTTGAGACTAAAGATAGATTATCTAACCATTTGTGTTTTAAAAAATATTTATTCAAGTCAAAGTCTAATTTTTTAGGACAAACAATTGTTCACGTTTGGGTGGTGTTTGATAAGTTTATTTTATGTACTTATTTGGACTGTAATGTGATTAGTTGTCTTTTTTTGGATAACTTATGAACACCTATAATACAGGTTGGAGCAAGTATTCTAACTTCTCGTGGAGTAATTAATCAACAGGGATAGGGATATCAAATTTAGGGTGACCCACAAAAATTTCAGCAACAATAGGAGAATATGTCATCTTTGGAGGATCTACTTGTTAAGTACATCACCAAAACTGAGACTACAATCCAAAATCGACAAGCTTCTACCCAAAATTTGGAGAATTAGTTGGCACAGTTAGCAGCTGCATTGGCCCAATAGAACACAGGGTACCTTGCCAAGTTGATTTGTGAATTATACAATTATATAGAAACACCATCAATCAAGCCTGCTGTCTGTTCGAATTTATGTGCCGTGTTATATTCCCTCGAAGGCTGGAAAATAGTCTAAAGAGGAACATGTTCCGGCTATCACAACAAAAAGTGGAGTTCAACTGTTTAAAATCAATGTGAAGAAGAAATGGATTGAAGAGAACAAGTGGCTTGGTTTGAAGAATCGACAAAAGTTAATCAAGAAGTGATAGTCCACATATTAAGACAACCGTTCATGTCAATAAACACACATATCTCCAATCATATTCTCTCAATGGTTGCAGAACAATAAGTTGGAAAAGAAATTTAAGTTCTTGGACCCTTAGAAACTTCACATCAACATTCCTTGACATTGACGCCATTCAATAGATTCCAAATACACAAAGTTTCTAAAAGTTATGTTGACTAAGAAGAGGAAGCTGCCAGTAGATGAAACGGTAGTTATGATAGAATAGTGCAGCGCAATCATAAAGTAGATGCTCTATTCTTAACTAAATTATCCAGTGAGTTTCATCGTACCTTATTTTATAGGAAATTCACATAATTTAAATGCTTTAGTTGATTTTGGAGCAAGTACTATTTTGATGTCGTTGTCTATCTATAGGAAATTAGGATGTCATTTTCAACCAATTTCATCATTCTTGGTATCGATGCTCAACACATGACGTTAATTTTGGAGAAACCATTTTAGTAGAATTATTCTTGTTGTACATAATTTTTTATCAATTGGTTACCGAATTGACAAGAGGCAGTCCCCTATTGGGCCCACCTGTGGGCTTAAATTTTTAGTCACTTTTTCAAATTTGTCGGAACAACATCCGTAAAGAAAGAAAAAAGTGGAAGAAAGAAGAAATTCGTTGCAAGAATTAAAGCTCATGCTTTGTTATCACATGATATTAAAAAAATATAATATATTTTGTTGACCCCAAAAAATGGTCCAATAAAGTGGCCAACAAATAAATAGAAACTAAAAATCCACACTAACCGAATCACTATATGTTTATAGTACAAATTACTCCTTTTAATAGATGATCAATGGGGGCGGGGGGATAATCCAAGATGTTTTTTAAGTTGTATCATAATTTAGCTGGTCCATAGAAGGGGGTCGGCCAGTTGAGCAGAGTGGAGAGAATCAAGATTTACTTTGAATGTCTAAATTTTGCATTACCATGGTGTCAAGTGTGGTCTTTTATACTTAAAGTAAAGTGAATGAGGTCCGTTGGATAATGGGGGCATGTTGCCCTGCCGAATCCATTGGCCCTTACGTTAATCAATCAGAGACAGTGTTGGCAGTGTGTTGTCTTGTCAATCACTTCATAGGATTTGTTGTTGATTGGTTGTTCGTCTTGCCAAGAGGATGGCTCGTGTTGAGGGCCTCTGCTAGAAGGGGATCAGCCAACATATGAGGCTGAGTTCGCCTCGACGTTCATAAAATCGGGTCACTCGCATTGCCACGCCACATGTGGGCAGAGCGACGTTGGCAGTTTGTTGAGTCAATCACTTCATAGAATTTGTTGTTGATTGGTTGTTCGCCTCGCCAAGGGATGGGCTCGTGCTGATGGCCTCTGCTAGAAAGGGATCGGCCAACATATTTTCAGGCTGAGTTCACCTCGGTATTCATAGAATCGTGTCACTCGCATTGCTACGCCACATGTGAGATCGTCCGTTTGCCACGTAGAGTATTTATTTTACGATTATTTATATGAGTAACATCAGTCCCCGAAGCTCGGTATGATTATTTATATGATGCATGGACTTTTGAAAGTCGAGAAGTAACTGGGACGATTCTTCCTTCACCTGCCGGGGTCGACGTGGGGTTTCCCGTTCCTAACATAACCATTGTAAGAGAACCTAACTTGCATCAATAAAGGCAATCTCCTGTAGATCTGTCGAGATATGAAGGCCAAGCCTTCATGTGTGGATGAACCATATAGGAGCGAGGCCCTTTTGCGTATGGACGAACCATATAGAGGCAAGCCTTAACGTGGCCTCTGAACGTGAGACGAGGTATTGTGGAATTACCGAGCCCTCACTTGTAATTACAGCTCTCTGGTCGATCCATTTGGGTGACTTGGCAAGCATTTATTCCCAATGAATGACAACTGGATATTATAGTCATT